>JAXGGA010001483.1:0-150808 GCA_038373865.1 Uloborus plumipes | reverse complement strand
CTTTCTTGGTGTTGGGATTTTTTTTTCCGCCAGTGTATGTGCTAGTTCCCCAAGTAGCAAACTTTGTTTTTTAAAGGTTGTAAAATGGTTATTAACGTTGTAAAAACCACTTAAAAACGTTTATAAAACGTTTAAAGGTTATTTGTGCTACCTGGGTCTCAATAGTTATCAGTGGTTATATTCTCAATAGTCTCAGTAAATGCTGAAAAACTTAGTCTTTGTAATCTGAACATTTCAATGTGTCAACGTTTTTTTTTATTATTATTTTTATTATTAAAAGAAAAAGAAAATCAAAGAATATATATATTTTTTTTATCTTGATCCGTACTCACCAGGGTGCCTTGTTTCACACGTTTTTCGGTTCAGTGTGTGATACCGTCCTGAATTGGCTGATCTCCATTTACAGTACAAACAATTTTATATTTTTTCAAATCAAATAATATTTTATGTGGGAAGTATGTCCTCAAAGTTTAAAATTTATAGCAAAAACACGAAAATTGTAACTAATTTTAGTAAAAGTAAAAATGTGATGTTTTTGCGTCAGGAGTTGTCAACCGAGGTGCTATTTGATATTCAAATCTCCTCTTAAAACGTCAGTTAACTATTCTTGGAGAGGGCAAAAATGGCTCTTTTAGTGCTTCAAACTGGACCCAAATTCAATGCAATAAGCATATTTTTAAAACCAGCAAAAGAAAATGTAAATATATACAGGGTGTCCACTCCTATCGTGGACCAATAGCTAATTTCTAAATCATTAGAGATAAGCATATAGTTCATTTAGGAAAAAATCTCCAAATTACGAAAGGAATTTTGGGTCTATTCAAAGTTTTTCAAAAACTCAAATTTTGAAATAGTTACGAAATTTAAATTTTTTTGCAGCCCCACAGTCCTATCAATCATATTTAGTAAAACCTTCTTGTCACTGTAACGTTTAAAACTAAAAAAAATCACTGTTCTACCACAAAAATTGACCCAGTTATGACGTTTTGAAAAATTAAGATTTTGAAGGATTTTGCATACGGTCCCTCTCGATGACGTCATGAAATAATGCAAAATCTTGATTTTTCAAAACGTCATAACTCGGTCAATTTTTGTGGTAGAACAGTGATTTTTTTTTAGTTTTAAACGTTACAGTGTCAAGAATGTTTTACTAAATATGATTGATAGGACTGGGGGGCTGTATAAAAATGTAAATTTCGTAACTCTTTCAAAATTTGATTTTTTGAAAAACTTTGAATAGACCCAAAATTCCTTTCGTAATTTGGAGATTTTTTCCTAAATGAACTATATGCTTATCTCTAATGATTTAGAAATTAGCTATTGGTCCACGATAGGAGTGGAAACCCTGTATAATCATCATTCAAATACCATTCTTACTTGATAATTTGTCTTCCAAGTCATCCAGACGGGTTCGAGGGTGGTCATGATTGTTTCTGCTCTTCAGGGTACACTTTAATATTTCTGCACAAAAACGCTTTTGTGTTTTGTGTGAAGGTGGTTTTGCATTACTGGTTATGTACTTACATTATACGTACAGAAAACAGATCTGTCCTTTTTAAGTTTTCCTTGATAAAGAAGCTATATCGCCAACTCATTTTACAGCAAAAACGCAAAATACAAATGCATAATTACATTGTACTGTTGAAATCAAGTAGTATGAAGGTGGGCGGGAAATTGGCCCCCCTAATTGCCCAAATGTTGATCCTGAGGGTAAGGTTAGTGCGCCTAGGTACTAATTGTGGAAAACCACATAACAGCTTATAGTTCATATTACAAATATGAATGCTCCCCAAAGTACACCACAGCCTTGCACCTTGACCCAGGGTTGAATGTTCCCTGAGCCTTGATTGAAATTGGTTATTTATCGGATATAAAATAAAGTTGTTTTACTATAGCTCACTTGTAATCAATTTAATTGATATCTACTGATATCTCATGCAAAGTTTCAAAAATAGAAAATTAGCAAAACAACCAAGACAGCTACATAATTTGAAATTTTTACTTCCTAAACTATCCATGTTTTGTTATCTAGTCATTCTGTCTATTAGTTTTGCGGTTGATATATCAATCACATCACACTTTTCTTTATTTGAATTACTTGCGATATTTGGAACCTCAAAGGACGTGTCTGCAATTTGTCAACATTATGAGTCTTCGACCTTTTTTTTTTATTGTTACTCTGTGTTCATTTCGTAGGAATCGTAAAGTTCGTATTATTTTTCCAACCGAGAAGAATTAGTATGGAAATTAATCCAGGGAAATAATCTCAATCCCTTTCAGTGGAAGTGCATTTTCAGGGAGCGAAGCTGCAGCTCTGGGAACTTTTAAATGTGAGAAGCTTAATACTTAGTCTATAGAAAGAAATTTTAGACCTAAGTTAACTCATCTTCATAAGGTGTGGTCTTTCTTTTGAGATTACTAACTGTATGTTATATATACAGCACAGTATCAAGTGAGATAAGACAAAATGAAAATAATAATGACCGCTTATCAAAATCTTTAGTTTCTATACAGAGTTTTCTTGTTGAATAAATTCGCAGATAGGTAAGAAAAAAAAAGTTTATTTAATAGCTGTTTGGCTAACACGTTAAATTTTGAATAAACAAACTTAAGTTCGAACCCGGCCAGGAGCCTTATCATTTTTGCATCTTTTCTAGAACTATTTTTGCTGAGAGAACTCTAAGAATATTCAAACTTTCAACTGTAAACTAGTTCTGTAATTGATTAAAATAGCCTAGTGCTTGTTTAAAATGGTACTACATGATGACGGTGATACATTACCAGTATGATGGTGTCATGTCAAATTTTTCAATATTTCGGGTGTCATTTTTTTGTGAAACACTGAACTTAATTTCATAGCAGGGAAGCTAATGTATTGTAAAATTATTATTTATTTTTTTAGTGTGGAATCTGGAGAAAAAAGAGCGTTTCGACTCTGCAGATAAGTTGAAAATTTTAAGAATAAATTAATATAAATAAATTTTTAAAAATAACAAAAAATTATTTGTTAAAAATTGCTCTAATTACTATTGTACTACAAATGTTGTTTTAATACTATGAGTCATTTTTAATCCCTGGATGAAAAATGAAGAGAGCAATAAGGTTAACGTTTAACTGTGTGCGCCTGTGGCAACGTAGTTTCAAAGTGAATGGATTATTTTCTTCAGTCTTTTTTTTTTTTATTTGTCTAAGAAAGCTACTTAATCACGAAAGTTCTTAACTAATTTCATCTTTTAAGGACTTTAATTTCAGAAAGAACTAATGAAAAAATGCAAAAATTGTTCATTATTACATTTTTAATCATCTTTGAAAACTTATCTACACAATTGAAATATTAGTGCCACTCTAAAGACAGAGTTTTGGGCAGCATTTGTTTGGAACTTCCTGGTTGCATAGAGCTGGAAGTATTGTCATTGTTAGTAGTGGATTTTAAATACAATTAAAGCGTTTATTCACACGAGTGGTAACGATTTTATTGTTGGCCGACAAGGAGAGAAAGCTCAATGATTCGAAATATTTATCTGTTGCTGGTATTTATTTTGTTGATAGTTATAAAGTACCTGCCAATCATTTTACTACATATGAAATGCTTCTAAAATAATTTTCAGCTGTCCCCTCTTGATTATAGTTTTATTTCTCGAAAATATGTGTAGTTCTGATTATCCTTATGTTTCCGGAATAGGGCATTCATTTAGAATTAGACGTACAGACTCAAAAACTGCTGAAGATTTATTCACTATGTTAGTGTTTTTCATTAGAAATTTGACATCTCTTACAAGTTGCAAGTTACTTGTTTCTTTTCCTGCCGTTCGTCAAGACGTCATTGTCAAGGAACAATTGAAACAAGTATAACAATGTACAGTTTTTTAGTTAGCAAGACCTGTAACAATAGTTTCTTAAACTCACAAATGAGTACGACAGAAGTTATTACAGTGTCAGTACTATAGATTACACTTGGAAGATCTAAGCAGCATTCGGAGAGCTAGTTGGATTTCAGGAGGAATATAATAACTTATGTAAAAAAAAAGGCTCCAAATAGGCAAAAACTACTTCGACCCATATCAACACTACCTCCACAATTTAGTCATAATTGTAAAAGAAAGTCTCCAGAAAATCATCAACCATTGTTATCCAATAGCAATATATTCTGGGATTTAACTAGCAGGTACTTGTACTCTGTGCGTATTTGGTGGCTTCTGGTTCCAAACCCGCTACCCTAATATTTCGTGTCTAATGCTGCATAGAGTAGGCAACCCACAATCATTATCTAACAGAGTAAAGGACCTTTATCAACATTTAGCGCTCACCAGGAAATTTACTACAAACCAGAAATGGATCAAAACTTTCACCATAAGCAGCCTCCATCTTATTGTAGAAAGATGATGGCATGTGCTGAGGAAGCTATTCTTAATATTCAGGTCAGAAAACCTAAAACTCTCAAATGTATAAAACTGTCCCTCTCGATACTTTAAAAAATAACTGCTTCAGCCAAGGAAAGATGTGTAGAACAAAATCAGACGAATTCAGGTTAAGACGGAAAAAGGCAAAACAAGAATTGTAGACGAGAATTAGACTTGTTTGTTTGTCGTCAAGTGTAAATGTAGTGGATTAACGGGGGATACTATGGATATAAAAAGTGATATTACTGGCGTAACTGCAACAAAGACAAAAAAAAAAAAAAAAAAAAAAAAGACGGTTGTAAAAAAATTTCAAATAACATTTTTATTTTGTGACAAGTTATGCAAACACACGTTCAAACATGTTATATTGATTTAGCAAGCTGATCATGGACAATGATTTTTCTGCCTTAAAATATTGTTGATTTACACTTAACTCTAGGACTATAAAAGGAGATCAAGAGAGCTTAAACATCTAGTCCCAGATAAGATGTTACAGACTACTCGATGTAGAGTTTTAGTGCAGGTGGAGTACATATTGCAATAAAGCTCATATCTAAGAAATTTCAAGATGAAAAACATACATATCGCACCCTTGCTACAAAAGAGACACAACTCAAAAATTGTAATTTTTGAGTTATGACTGTCATTAGACGTAGTTTACACGTCTCTACCAATCTTCAAACGAGCCAGAAGTTGCATTGAAAAATCAGTCGCCAAAGGGCAGTTATGGCGTTTTGTTGTCATCAAGATGCATAGGACCCCTTCCACTGAAATGCAACATCTTGAGTTCTCGTCCAGCCGTCGTAGAGTAACGTGCGTAACTAACGATCGTAGTTTGAGATGTATCGGTCTTCATATTGACAAATTCAAAAATACTAAAATGTGCCTAGTCAGCCCTGGAACAGTTTTTTGCAATTCCTGGAAAGCGTAGTTTTTTGAGTTGTGGCACTTTTGTAGCAAGGGTGCGATATGTGCATACATTTGTTTACATAGGTGTATGCGGTTGTGTCTAAGTGGTAGTTAACTTAAATATCACTTTTTAACACAAGTTAGAGAAAATAATATCTTAAAACTAAACAATGAATAGCTTCAAAAAATTAAGTTTAAATATATAAGCTCAGTCTAACAAGATTTTCAGCGATTGAATGAATGCAGCTGCGCTTAGACATTTCTTATTCCGGCAGCATCGGCGTTTGTCTGAGTGAGAAACTAGCCCACAAGCAAAGTAAAAAGTTGTGAACTCCCTTGGATACATCAGATGGAAATGTCATCTCCCAGAGGGAATAGACAGGACTCTACGTCCCTGGTTGGACTATTAAACAGAAAAAAAAGTGCTTTCAACTTCCCTTCATTTATTCCTACTTTAGAGTGTTTACTTCTTAAGTCTCATGGGACCACGAGAAACAGTTTCTGGGTTTTTTTTTCTAACTTAAAGCGAAAAGGAAGAAAGTTTAAAAATTGCTTTCTGGAATCGTCTTTGGAAAAGAAGGAATATCAGACAAGAGAAATGGAAAAATGATATATTCTTGTGTATTTGGTCTAAAAGAAGCTAGTTTCAAAAGGATCGAGCAAAAAAATGTTCTAAGTCATAAGAGCTGTGCAATAGCTTAAAGGTGACTTTGAAAAAGAGCTATAGGGCATTAAAAAAATCATTGCGTTTAAAAACAGGATTTTATTTTTGTTTTTTTATTTGCAAAATGAAAACAATAAGCTTTGCAAGACCGATAATTCCACTAATCTAGTGAATAAAAATATTGTCTTCGAATGGTAAATCATTTAAAAGTAAAGCAAATCATTTTATAAGTTTTTCGGTTGAAAATATTTGTTGGTAGTTTAGCGTTTAGAGATTTATAGTTGTTTTTGTTTTGTTTTTAAGTACCAGTAAATACTTGTATAGCAGTTTCATCCTCTGTACACTTTAGGGATAAGATAAGATTAAAATGCATAACAATTTTTCATAATACATAGTTTTCAACAAATTTATTTATTTATCTATTTATTTGGAACAAAATTGTATGCATCAAAGAGCAATGTTATGACTTAGAGTAAGACCATACAAATAATTTACCCATTAATACCTAGCATCCCTTTTTAGGGACTGTCCAAAAAAGGGTCTGAATTTCCCCAAAATGAACATTTCAACCAAATAATAGTGTTCAATTAGTCTTGGTATTCTTTTAATTCGTTATTAACAGATTGCAGCACATAACCATTGTAAAGTGTGTTGTATCAGTTTTAATATGATCTTTATCAAAAATCACATCGTTCACAATCTCAAGAAAAAAAACTAAGTTTTCAAAGTTATTCCCATTTTCCCAGTTGATGTTAATTGCTGATTTTATTTCTTCTTATAAAATGTCTTTTTAAATATTATTTTGTAGGCAAAAAAAAAAAAAATATTAAAGTGTGTACCCTCTGGGGTCTGTGATAACTTTTAAGGGACGATTTTTCTTTCCTTAATATATATATTTTTTTACATAATATTTTTTAAATTATTTTTTCTGTCCATTAAACAGTTTGTAACCAGTATACAAAATATCTTTGGGGAAAAATGTCAGGCGTTAATGGTTAAAGCCCAAGAAGACAGAAAAAAAACAGCTTTAATTAAAGAGAGAAGGGTGCTATTGTGAAAGGAAAAGCTCTTTGTAAGCATATATATATATATTTTCACAAAAATAATTTTTAATTGTATTTCCATAAATTATTGAAAATTTAAGAGTCAATGCCTTTCAGTTTTGTATAATTGAAGACTTATTGTAGACAACACTGTAAGTGCCAAAAATTAAAATTATCAGAAAAGCCAAAAAACTAAAACTTTAGCTTCTTTTCACATTTTTACCAATCAACAATCACAAGTTTGTTACTATTGTATGAGAATGTAAGTATTTGATAATTTTTTTGATTATTTTTCCACTACTTTCTGAAATAAGCCAATTTTATCATTAAAATTTGTGGAGAACAATGAAAGTGCTTATAGCATTTGGTTGATAACAATGAATGTGCCAACCCTATAGTTTTGTGAGAAACGTTTTATGTGCCATGCATCCACAATAACTGAAAACAGTGAATATCAAGAAAGGTTCTATTTGAAGAAAAAATGAGAAAGTCTTTGTGAAATAAAATATTTATTAGTTGATGAAATAACACTGTCTTCTTTCTAAAGTCTTTGAAAAATATCTATTAGTTGATGAAATAACTGTCTTCTTTCCAAAGTATTTAAGAGTTTATTTTACGCAGACTGACTACGCAGCTGTTTACTCAATAATATTAGACCTGGCACTTACAGTGATCTCCACAGAGCTAAGCTGGCACATACTGGTGGTGCCATATTTGGATTTATTTTGTAAACTTCAGAACAAAGATTGGCACATTCAGTTTTTTCAGCAGTATTCCCATTGGAACATACAATGTTTTGGCATAAGAAAATAAAAATTGACCATCCTGGCACTTACAGTGTTTTCTACAACAAGTCTTCAATTGTAATTCAATTTTGTGCATTGTTTTGTGTACTTTTAC
Source organism: Uloborus plumipes (assembly GCA_038373865.1). Lineage (NCBI taxonomy): Eukaryota > Metazoa > Arthropoda > Arachnida > Araneae > Uloboridae > Uloborus > Uloborus plumipes. Next base: position 142,892 of record JAXGGA010001483.1, on the reverse strand, counting down.
TCTAATCATTTCTCGGTTATATAATTATGATTTGGTTTTTTACATTGCAGTAATATATTGATATGCATCGAACAAACCGACTGTTATTACATAGAAAAAATGAATAACTACACAAAGCACTAATACAAGACTGACTATCTGAATTTCATTAAAGGCCACTAAATGCCTTCAGATTTCGAATCGAATATTAATGAATGAAGGTCTTAATGGATGACATGATGGAGCAATTATAGTGACATATTTTAGTTCACTCGGGTTATTTGAACTCACGACAACCCTAAACAGACCATATAGGATGCTTACACGCAAAAGTTTATTTCTTTCGACTTGACAATGACTTTAAAACTAACTTCTTGTCTAGTTTTACATAGCATTTCTTTCGAATTTTATTTATCTGAAATACAAATTATCTTATTACGCTGTACTGTCCCCTGATACGTTTTGACAACGATTGATTGCTTTTCCCCTTTAATTAAAACTTACAAAAATCAACTTATACTATAGATCTTTTAATACGGGGTTTTTGAGAAAAATAATTGGGCAGATACATAGATCAAAATAAAAGAAAATATTGCGCACGGGTGAAGGATAAATGAAAAAGGAAACCCGGTAATAATGTCTAAGAATTGCATATCCCAAATTTTCTTTTGGTGTTGCTATTTAGATGTTTCTTTTCACAATTGCTATCAAATAACATTCAATATTATTATAGTGCCTATCTTTACATTTTGGGGATTGTTCCTTCAATGATTATGCTAGTTAAAAATTTAAAAACATCAAGTTCAAGGTATTTTTTGACTAATAGCTATTGCATTAAAATGGTCTCTGACAATTGCTTTATTATTTCCGGTTTATATGTCAAAGGTGCCCCCCTCCCTTTTTTTTAAAGAATAAAAGGATAATATTGTAATTGTTCATTAAAAATCTTCAAAAAAAGCAAAAAAATTAAAGTAAGGCATCAATAATATAGCCATTTCAGGTTCAAGTGCATCAGAAAATGAAAATAAAACTTTTATCATTTTTGGGGCTACAATTTTTTGTATTCTGTTTTCATATTTTATTAGCTATTATTAAAAGAAAAAATCGATTATCAGAATACAAATTTTGAAGAAGAAATGAAGAACAATGAAACAAAACTCAAAAATTAATACTTGCAAACCAAAAAAAAAAAGGTAAATTTTGAAGAGCAAATCAAAATGAAATCTACATAGAAACCTCACCCAAGTATAGTAGGAAACGCCAACCTTTAAGGTTTTCCCTCAGAAGTAAGCAGAAAAATATTTCATTTTAAGACAACAGGACAATTTAGAAATTATATTTCTAAAATCAGTTACTTTCATTCATTTTTCTTCCGTTGGAAACAAACTCAAATGAAAATAAAAGCTGCCTTTTTAGGAAGAAAAAAAGTTGCAACAGCATAAAAGAAAAAAACAAAGATTGCAATCCAATACATCTAACATCGGAAATTTTGGTAATTTACTGCCACGCAATTTATTGTTCTTCTTAATATACGGAACCGCTTTCTGGGATTCAATGATTAATAGCTTCTCCCAGACGTTTAAGCAAGAGACTGTGGCAAACTTCTTTCTTTATGGGACTCCCTGCGTGAATTTTCTTCTTAGCACGACATCGATTGCTTAAAAACGTCGACCTATCACGAAGCTCTGTGGTAGAAAAGGTTACACTTGGGAGAACAGTGGTTTGCGAATTTTCTTGTTAAAAAAATGACACACACATGTGCAGTGCACACACATATCACAGTGTTTACAATTTTTTGTGGCCAACGCATAAAAAATATTTCTGGAGTGTTTCTCAGAAAGAAAAACAAGCAATGAAAAAAAGTGTTGCTGTTCGAAAAAAAGAACTTATTTCAAGAAAGGACAGTGATCCTTTAGTCAAGTTTCTTAAACCGATAAATTAGCAAGTTCTTCACAATTTTTTACGACATTATCAAAATTTCATCCAATGATATCTATTATAAATGCTACTGCTCAAAACAACCATTTGTTTTTTAGTCGTGAAGAGAAGAGATTATTTATATTGCAATTCCTAAGTTCTTTTTAACGATAATAAAGAGGGAAGTAGTATTGTTTAGAAACAGGACAAAGGTTTAATACGCAAGTATTTTGATCATGAAGTCTTTCAGTGTTTTAAACGTTTTTCATTGTACAAAAACTTCCACTTTGTACTCCCCAACTTAACGAGATTTCTATTATTTGTAATAGTTGAGTATTACAATGTCTGGAGAACACTTTCAACAACATCAACTACGGTTTATCGACCAAAGCATATAGTTATCTATTCCTGCTATTCCGGGAAGTACTTATTGGTTAAGAGTTTAGAGAATCGGTTTGCGAATCAAAATACCCCTGGTTCAAACCCCTCTGCTTGCGTTTCAATCCCTTCTACTCAGTGGAGCTAGCCAACAGGCTGTTTTTTATCGTAAATTTTTAAAGTAAAATATAATTTTACAGAAAAAAGTAAAGACTGTTCTTTTACCGTAAAATTTTAGGAATGATTTTTAGTAGTGTGCAAGAAGAGGCAGGTGCAGACTGGGGTGGGCAAAATCTGCCCCCAAATGACTAGCATCAATTAATGTAAAAGACTAAAGTTGTGTCTCTCAGAAGGAGGGAATGGTGTTGTCTTGCGAAAGCCATGATCCACTCACGACTATTAAGCTGTTGAAGTTAATGGTGAGATTGCAATTAAATGTATTCACCATACATGACTCCTGTACGCACGTCTTGTGTAAACCACGTGGTGTATTTTGATTAGTTTTAAGTTTGTTAGGAATTTTTTGTTATGAAACATTTGCCAAGTGTGGAAAAGGTAGTATATGTTCATTTTCATTGGGTTAGTCTTGCATGACAGTTTCACTTCATTTGATTTCAATATTTTGAAATTTAAGATGAACATACAATCAAATTGTTTACGTTTTGTTTGTATTTGCAACAAAATTTTTACCCACCTACTCCCTAAATACCCCATCTGAAATTGCTAAAAATATTTCTTCACTGTAATTATAAATTTATTTTCTGTAAAAAAAAGCAATTTTTTTTAAATTCAGTTTTCAGAAAGTCTTATGCTTTAATGGGTTAAAAAAATAATCCATTAAAGCATAAGTTTTAGGTATTTTAAGTTTAGCTTTTACTGCATTACAAGTCATACATTTCAGTCTATTTCCTATTCTGTACAACGCCCATTTTCCTGTCTTCAATGCATTGCCCTCTTGAAATTGAATATCATAATGAGCCAACTTCATACCTTGCGACTTCAGTCACATGCATTCAATCGCTGTCTTCAAAAGCGGAGTATGTCGTCACTGAAGTCGCGAAAACGATTTCTTTACGGATCATTACTCTTTGTATTACATTCGACTTTTATCATTGTAATGGAGCTTGATACTCGACGTACAAAATTTATTCCGATCTAATAGATATATAGGATATATTGCATGGAACTAGAGAAATTTCGCTCCTTGGTTCGGTATATTATACGCTACTCGATATACAAGGTGTTCCATTTTAACTTGCAAGGTCTTTGTTTTCGCAATCGTTCTTCCTAGATGCAAACTTCTAATTCCAGAACTTCTCAAATTGAGGTGCAGAGTTAAGGCATTAACAGTTTGAAGCGAAACCAAAAGTGAAAAAATACAAAATCTAACTTTAAAAGAATTGCATAAAAAGCTTGAAGTGATATTAAAGCTTCAATTTTGAGGCTCAGTGCAGAAAATGAGATAGGAACAAATCGCCTAGTAGAATGACGGGTTGTCATTCTACTGAAGCCGTAACGGCTATATTTACCCCAAAACGTGTTTTTGACAACGAGTGTAAAGTGCTGTAAATCACAAAACGCTGCGTTTCGTGTCATTGATATATGCCGTAAAATTATCAATTTTGCAGTTTATTACTGCACATTTATAGTTTTAAACTGAAACCTGGACTACCAGCGTTAAACTGAAAGAAAAACAGTTCATATTTTCAGTGTACTATTGAACGAAAATTTGCCACTGATTATACAGAAAGTATTTAAGATATCCTAACATTACTCAGAGAGTTTTTGGTGATATAAAAACTGAATAAAATAAAACATTAAAATTTAAAGTACTCTCTTCAAGTAGGGAGAAGTGTTGATTTTGCAAGTAGTTATGTACCCTTTAAAATGAAAATTGAGGCTACAATTTTGTGAGTAGTAGGGAATTGTGGCGCAAAATGAAATAAAATATTTTAACAATACGCAGCGCCACATATCTAGCAATATTTTTATTATTTAAGTTACTAGACATATGGTTGATGCCTGTCAAAAAATAAATCTCTCTAAAGCTCAACGAAAACAAATATACAAGTCATTTTCGAAATGTTGATACCTTTATTGCAACATTCGTAGTTTTTGAAAAATATTTCTTGTTACTTTAAAGTGATTTTTTTTTGTAATTAACATTTTAGGCATTAATTAAGATCTACTGATGACCAGTGCAGCCTTATTGAGTTCATATCAGTCATGTTTTGAATTAAAATATTAAATGTAACTTGCCAAGTTCACGCGGGACAACGCGGATGAGACATTTCTTCTTTGTATACCCCTCTCTCTCTCTCCTTTCTTTATTTTCCTTTGCTTTTTTTAGTTATGTATTTTATCGCAGTAATACTTCTCAAACATATTTTCAGCAATATCAAAAAACAAAGCACGTGTTTGAGTATAAAATAGACTTTTCTCATACACTGGGTTTTTCTTACAGAATGAATGAATAGCCCGGATACACTACTTTAGTTCATATTAGTCATGCTTTGAAATAACATGTTCAATGTAATTTGCCAAGTTCAGGCGGGACAAAGTAGATGGGGCATTTTTTTCTCTCTACCTATCTCTCCCTTTTCTTAATTTTCTTTGTATTTTTGAATCATTTTTGCACAGTAATACTTCTTCCACAGCCATATTTTCAGCAATATCAAAAAACAAAACACATTTTTGAATATAAAATACACATTTCTCATTGATATGTTTTTCGTACAGAACTAATGAACAGCCCCAGCTACAGCAATGTATAATCACTTGCCGCAACATGATTCCCGGGTTTATCATTGGTTGACAATAATCTGCGCTTCTTGTGCATCAATGTCATCCTGCTTATTAATTACGCATCACGCACGCCTCTAATTACAGGAATTGCCACTAGTATCGCTAAATTCCGCGATAATGCTCGGTGATAAGCCCCGGAAGGACAGATTGTCAGAGGGGGTAAATAAATGCGTGGATCCTATATGCGCGTGTTACATTTGGCATATATTTGGCGAAAAGTGTTAGTTATTCAAATCACACACGCTGGAGTATTAGCTGTCGGTACCATAGATAATTGCGATGTTAATGAGAAAGGTATATGGATTTGAATTGCTATTTATTAGTCAAATTATGTGAATTAATTTTTAATTTGAAATAAAGCGTATTTTCGGTTAAGGTATTATTTAACGTCTCGTTAGAGTACATTTTTATAATTTTTTTTATTCAAAAATAATGTATTAAATAATCTATATATAAATATAGAGTTTAAACATGCTGTAATAGAACTGATGAATAAATTTACTAATTTTCCTAAAGAATGCTGACCAAATTTATTTTATGTCAGTATCGTGGATTAATGAGTCAGTACCGTGGAACGGAAAATTTGAAAATTGTCTCTCGTTCTTAACGCTTTGAAATTGCAATAAAATCCTCTCAGACTTTTATTTTAAAGACAATTAAAGTAAAATAGATGAATCATAAGCATAAAAATTGCAAAAGTTTAAATTGAAAATAAAATTTTTTTGTCAAAAAAGTAACAATTAGAGCAAAATCGCCCATATGTCTGTAATTCGAAGGAAAAAAAAAACTAGTGATTAATGCACTGCAGAAAATGAACTCGTTTTACAGTATAATACTGACAGCCAAGGTTCCAATTTAAAACTTAAAAATGTACAGTAATAAACTGTGAAACTAACAATTTAATAGTTTATTGCCATAAAATTTAGCTGTATTATACTGTAAAAGCAACAGTATAATACTGGCAGCAGAGGTACCAGTTTAAAAATGTAAAATGAACGGTAACAAACTCTAAAAGTAGAAATTTTACAGTTTATTACTGTACAATTAGCAATTTTTTGTTCATTACCATAAAAATAACTGTATTATACTATAAAAACAACATTCGTGTTTTACAGTGCGGTTGACAAGTAGTTGATTGATAATATCTACATGTCTTCTGGTAATTTGAAATTTCACTTCAAAAGAAAAAAAAAAATCTCGCATTATCAAAGAAAATTCAATTTCCGCTCAAAACCTTAGAAAAAGGGTAATAAATTTTTATGGCCATTATAATATTCAAGGCATATTTTCTTCATAAATGTTTTCTTAAATTATGTTTACATGCAATCATTTTGTCTTAATCTCATTAAATTACATTCAAAATATTTAGTTAAAATGATCCATCCAGTCTAGTCTATATTTTTTAAATATAATATACTCTAATGCTTTATCATGCCTTAGTTATAGATAAACAAAAGAATATTCATTTATTTTATATGTACGCACTGACTCTAGAGAATCTCATTAATTTTTTTCTTTGAGAAAATATTTCTAAGAAAGTTAAATTAACTTGAAGAATAAAAATCAATCGTCCCATTAAAATCCGCCATTTTCTTGGCAGAAATGAGTCTACGTAAAACAGTATATTGCCGTTAATAACAAACCTGCAATGAAATGAACTACTACCGCTTTTAGAATCTTTGATTTATTTCCAACGTTATTTCCATACCACAGTTGATTTACTGCATTCATAACGCCGTTATTGGAAACAATTTTTCAAAAAATCATTTCTTTCCCGAGTACATTTTTCTTTAAAAGTACAAAAAGCAATAGGATGGAATTTTCTTTCTAAACAATGCTTGCATTACTCAAAGTGGTTAAAACAAGCCCTTACGTAGCTGCATTATTCCAACATCTGACTGGTAATTTTTTTTTTTTGCTTTTTCTTCATCTTTTGTTTTAATAAGTTAAATTAAAGGAGTAAAAAATACATTTGTTTTGTTTGGTTAGCGCTTTTGCTTCTATTAAAGTGGTTAATTGTGTGCCTATAACATAATATTTATCAAAAATTGAAAAATCAGCTTAATATAGTGTCCATACCAAATTTTTATATCATACTTTGAAGGAATTGTAGTTAAATTATAACTGAAATAGAGTATTTTTTCTGCTATATCAATTATTTTACAAATGAACTTTCAATTTTATACCACGGGCAAAGCCGTGCTGGTACCGCTAGTATGAATATAAAGCAATTTAACCAGAGATAAAATAATTTCAAAGGAAGGACAGTGGAAGCAAACTTAAACAAATGTAGAGTAAAAAGATAAGTTTTTAAAAACGCTTTTTAGCTGGTGACTAAACTTTAACTAAAGAAAAGTTCAAAAACCTGCAATATTTGAAACATTTAAAATGACAAAAATATGCAAATTTATGCTCGTTTCAACAAATGTATTCTTGCCACGAATATGTGCTGTAAGTTCAGCATTAAATTAAGCTTGCTAAATTTATTTACATCATTAACTTAAAGATTACTTTTATTCCGCATAGTTTTTGAACCAATTAAAAATCGGAAGCTTAATTACTATTTTGCATTGTTATTGCTTTTTTGCACAGGAAAAATACGAAGCAATTGCAAGCCTTATGTTTGAGAAAATAGGTTCAGAACTATTCAAAAAATAATAATAATGATCATCTAAATCAAATTCGCAAATTTACGTGTAAATAATTTTACGTGTAATGCTTTTGACAACTGGCGATTATGAAATTGCAACTAATTTTTCTACGTCATAAATTTTCAATGATTTCATTGGCCTGCTAAGGCACCATAATTAGATTTTATAAATAGATTGACATTGGGAAACACTTGCTTCTGCATTCGTCTACAATAAAAGCACTTAATTGGAACGATGATGTAAGAAAAACGAATACTGTACTTATGCTGTATGTGTCGTCGGTTAGTTTCGTAATAACTATGAAATCCTTATTTACTCATGCGATGTTAGACGGCAATTTATATCGAAATTTTTGATTATTAAGCGAAAGGCACGAAACATTGTAACATGAATCATTATACGATCTATAAATCGAATATATTTTTGAGAAATCTTTGACTTCCAATTACAGTGAACTCTTACTTATACGCCGCCTCATTTATGCGCCTTTTTCACTTAAACGACAATTTTAAATGTTCCCAGCTAGGGATGCACCGATAAGCAAATTGGCCGATGACCGATTACTGATTAATCGGCTGTTGATAATCGGCCGATAAATCGGCTGAGCCGATTAATGATAAAAATTATTGTTTTTTTTGTTTTTCACGTAGTAATTATCCCTGATAGTGCTTTTCCAGTATGTTTTTCGTTCTTATTCCCTTTCCCCTCCCTCATCCTGTCAAAGTAACTTTTTCCTTAAACTTCCATTGATATCCTTCTTCCGGTTAAGCTAGAAATGGCAGGTACGGAAGGTATCACTGGTTAAAATAAAAATGAAATAAATAAAATACTACAATTTCAAACACTGTTTTTTCTCTCATATACAATTACGAACAGTTTAGAAATAGTAAGTAATTTATTTCTGAGCGAAGATATTTTTTTCCATTTTCCTAATTTTCACAAAATAATTTTATTACTTTGACAAATTTCTTAGAACCAATTTTCATATTATTATAAAAAATTTTAAAAAGGGGGGTTGGGGGAGTCTGTGGCGAGCACTCCAATTTAGGAGTGCTTTTAATTTAAAATTTCAATAATCAGTAGCAATTTTATTCAAGAATTCTATTCTTTGTGAAAATTAGCGGTTATCTAAAAGCACTGTGCTAAGAAGAAAACTATCGCTACATGAAAACAGTTGCAACATTGTCTATGTGTATATTTATTCAAAGTAGGAGAATTAATTCATTAAAAACTTCATATCAACTGTGAGGAATATTATTACTGTCAATGAAATCATTCATCATAGTTTCTTAGTGAAGTTACACTTTGAAGAATTATATTTAAAAAATATTTTTTCAGCCGATTAATCGGCCCAATTTTGCCGATTATTAATAATCGGCAAAGTAGCCGATTATGGCCGATTAATCGGTACTGCCGATAAATCGGTGCATCTCTATTCCCAGCACACTCCATAGCAAAATAATGACAGCATCATTCGTTTATGCGTCGCTGTAAAGATACACATTTCACTTAGGCGCCGAATTTTCCCTAAAATGTGAAAAAAATATTTTATTTTCTTTAAAAAATAAGCATTTTTCTTCATTTCCCTTATTAAATAGTCGCCTTTATAGCTCACGGAAAGCATTTTTTCGGCATGAACCAGAGCGATTATGCATCGATGCAAGCGATTATGCATCGTTTTAAAGGGAATAGTTTGAAATTAGGTATGCTACAATTTTTGTTTTCTCTTTATCATTGTAATTACGTTACAGTAGTTCCCAGACTGATATAATATGCCCCATTTCTATAGAAACATTCTTATTCATTCCCTATGTTTCGTTTTAGTCCTTTAAATAGGCTTGTTCACTTATACCCCTCTCTCGCTTATGCGCCTTTTTTCGTCGATCCCTTGGGGCGGCGCATAAGTGAGAGTTCACTGTATGACATTTTGACTTTCGTTAAATCTCTAGCTTTTAACATAAATGCTTAGCAAAATATGTCTATATGATATTTTACAAAGTGTTTGGGCTCAAATTGCTATTTTGTATTGTTACAAATCTTGTAAATAGTTGTTGTTTTTCCTGCTTTGCACCATTTTTACTAGTTTTGGTTTTATCTGGCGACATGTTGCAAAAGTATCTGAAGATATCACTTTTATCATCTGTATACCGGCCCTGTAACACTTTGTAGTTTTTACACTTGCACTAACTTTGATAAGCGTGAAGACATTTTTCGCTCGGAGTGGTTTTTTCTTTTTCTTTTTATTGCTAGAACTTTCTCAATGGATTATTTCAAGTTATGAATAAGCAGAATACTCCAGATTTTACTAGAATGTTGTCGGGAATTCGTTTCGTGTATAAATAGCTGGCCTTGAACACAGTTTTTAGTCAGTTAGTTCTTTTCAGATTTGATCTGGTGACTCGTTTTTATTCGCTTGGGCGGATGTTTGTTTTGCTTTTGTAATTGCTTAATTACTGTTCACGTTAGATACGTGGTGCTAAGTTATTGTTGAGAGTACAGTGTACTGTTTGCTACCTAATTGCTGGATGTTTAGCAATTGTTTCCTGCTCATATTGTAAATAGTGTAAATACTTGTAAATAAATTTATAGTTACTTCCTCAAGATTGGAATGCTCATTTGAAGAAAGTTGAAGGTGCTACGGACTCGTTACAGTATTTAAAACTACGTTCATGCATGGGGATATTTCTATACACAGAGATGTTGTTACATATTTTCTATGAATATTTCAGCCTCGCTGCACTCTCTTATCTATAGGCGAGAATATAAATGATCGTAGCAGACCAGTTCGGTAAAAAGTAAGCTTTTTTTAATGCTGATGAATGCTACAAAGACTCAACCTATGACTCGCCTTCAAATATTCACTGAAAAAGGAGTTAAGCATAAAATAAAAGCTCCAATTTCTTGTCAACACTAATTGTACCACTACATTTTAAGTCTTTTGTTATTTTATAATAACTTTTTTATAACTTATAAAGTACTTTGCTGATTTTTTTCAGATTTTTAATTTTAAATTAATTTTTTGAATTTGACATGTTAAAAATATTCCCGTATTTATAGAATCACCCATATATTTATTTAAAGAAATTAACGGGTAAATTTACGCTATTTATCTTTTATTTTACTTTAAAGAATTCATTAATCAAAAGTCAAAAGCTCGGAAAAAAAAACCTCTTATTATTTAGTCATGAATTAGTTTCAGCACATTTCTGTTTTTTTTTTTTTTTTGGAGGGAAACTTTTTTTTCTTTTGAAATTTCGTATTTTTTTTACTTTAATGTACAACTTGTGTTTTCTTTCATAATTCTACGATTTATTTATGTGTTGAGTCACTTTCACAATTTTACGAAAAATTTTTCAATGGTGTTTTTTAAGACTAAAATTGTCTTGAGGTGTAATCCATTTTGAGTTGAATTTTATAAATAATGTGTTTTAGCCTGTTTGTGATTATTTTTGTTGACTCAGGCAACATCTGTTTTGGGGGGGGGGGTGCCTTTAATCCATCGTATCGTACTTTCATTAAAATAGTTCTGCCAATTCCGTTTACCAGGGCACTCGGATGATTAAGAACAACGTAGTTATTTGCTTTTTGAGTACAAAAACCTATGATACGCCTTATTACATAGATCTTACCCAAAAACTCTGATAGATAGTTCATCAGAATATAAAATAAAATGAAAACCTGGCTAAAAAAATACAACACTTTTAGTCGATTTCTTGTAATTAATTAAACAACAGTAGCCCTAGAGCTCAATTTAATACAACGTATGTCTTACTTAAACAATACATAATGAATATAGCAGATGAAACATGTGTGACAAGTTAGAGGCATTACGGAACCATGCACCATGCAGTTAACAAAAATAGGGATAAACTTGTGCTTGACAATATTCAGAGAAAAGATTAAATTCTCACTTTAAAATGTCTATACATTAAACAGCGTCTAGTTCTGATAAGTAGGCTACGTATAACAAAGAAGACCAGATATCTAGCACTATTTTATATTTTTCTATTTTTGATAGAAGAAAAAGGAAAAAGAATCATAGTAAGAAATTCAGAAACAGTTAAGTTTTATGCCTATTGATTCACATCTACGCAACACAGCTAAATGTATCTTGGATCTAAATTAAACGTACATCAGATACTTCTCCCCAATACTTCTGTCAAAAAAAATCCAGTTTTCCTCCTTTTGCTTTGGATTTTTTTTAAAGTTGAAATTTCTAACAAAAAATGTACATAGAGTCTGAATAGTTTTTTTTTCAGTATCCCATATGAAGTCACTTGGATAACGCATTGATAAACTTTCATAACGCATACTGTAAGATAGTTGAAAACCTCTGTAATAATGTTTATTCTATGTACATAAAAAAAACTAGTTGCTCCTTTTCGCACTGAAAATGTAAATATTTGATATGAACGGTATCAATTAAAAAACAATACCAATGGGTAAATTTGATATACGAGTATGTTCTCAGTTCAGAAATAAAACTTAGTTCTTGTAATAACATTGTTATCCTACAAATATTTACGTTTTAAAGGGACCAGTCTTCTCGTTACAAAAGAAATATTTCCAATTTCTTAATCATCGCAAACCAATTTCGGCGTTCTAACCTTTTACACCTTTAAAAAAAATTCTAACACTTTTCCACCTATTGTTCAATGTATTCGTTAGCAGTAAAATATGAAACGCCGACAATCTATAGAATGTCTTACAATATGAGAATCATAACAAGCATTGTATACAGGGTGTCCACTCCAATCGTGGACCAATAGCTAGTTTCTAAACCGTTAGAGATAAGCATATAGTTTATTTAGGAAAAAATCTCCAAATTTTGAAAGGAATTTTGGGTCTATTCAATGTTTTTCAAAAAATCAAATTTTGAAAGAGTTACGAAATTTAAATTTTTATACAGCCCCCCAGTCCTATCAATCATATTTAGTAAAACATTCTTGACACTGTAACGTTTAAAACTAAAAAAAAATCACTCTTCTACCACAAAAATTGACCAAGTTATGACGTTTTGAAAAATCAAGATTTTGCATTGTTTCATGGCGTCATCGAGAGATCGCTCCCTCGATGACGTTATGAAATAATGCAAAATCTTGATTTTTCAAAACGTCATAACTCGGTCAATTTTTGTGGTAGAAGAGTGATTTTTTTTTAGTTTTAAACGTTACAGTGTCAAGAATGTTTTACTAAATATGATTGATAGGACTGGGGGGCTGTATAAAAATTTAAATTTCGTAACTCTTTCAAAATTTGATTTTTTGAAAAACATTGAATAGATCCAAAATTCCTTTCAAAATTTGGAGATTTTTTCCTAAATAAACTATATGCTTATCTCTAACGGTTTAGAAACTAGCTATTGGTCCACGATTGGAGTGGACACCCTGTATAATACTTAGTCATTATACAGAATAACGAATGCTATTTAGGCTAAATATGAAACAAGTTCCTGAAAAAGTGATTGAAAGTGTAGTTCATCTTTTAGTGGCATCTTACGGCTAAATTTGTTTCTTTGGCAGAATTTTCAAATTTTTATGGAACTTTAGAAATAGATTAAGAGTAATCTGAATAGATGAGGTGTATTTGTAAAAAACTCGCCGTGATTACGTTAAGGTAACTGCACCAACTTTTAAAATACTGTGATTCATTAATAATTCTGAATCACGTGAACCGTATTACAGATGAATTAAAAGTAAATTCAAATAATATCAAACGAATCGTAAGCAAATTGAACCCATTCTTCATATTTTGACGTTTCTCATTTGACCTTCTGTATAATGCTGTGGAAAAGAGTAAAATATGAATCGTTTTATATGTTGCCGAATTTTTTAGTCATTAAATTTAATGTCTATTCACTCTACTAAATGTCGAAGTTCAAGATTTACTGGGAACACATATATACTGATCATACCTCTTTAATTGCAAAAAAAAGTAATACTTTAAAATATTGGAATTTCTTTTAAGGTAGGTCAAAAATAAAAATTGGTTAAGATAATCGTTTCTGAAAAAGTCTTCAAGCATTAAGGTACATACCAATTTTAGTTAAGTATTTCAAATTTTAAAAGGTTTCTTTTTTTTACAGGGAAAAAGTTAATGAAAAGTGTGAAGGAAACGGTTGGTTTCTTTACAAAAGAATAACTTTTTACTAAAGAAAAATAATTTTTACTCAAATATAAATTGTCAGAATGTTTAATCTATGTCACATTAAATAACCATTTTACATTTTAGAAAGTCGTAACGGACATTAAAGGAAAAATTATTAGCGTGTTTGCCTAACTTAAAATCGAGGTAAAACTCAGTTAATCTATTCAATAAGGAATAAAAGTATTGTACTTACAGTGGAAGTATAAGACTGTTCCGGATATGAGCGCCAACAGAAGCATTAATGCAGCCAAAGCAATTAAAATGATCAACAAGTGACCGTGTCGCCATCGAGTTATTCTCGTTGTCATTGGTTGAGCAACTTCATCTTTGACAGGCGGCCAAGGACCGGTGCGGTGTTCTATGAGATAACTACCGTTATGGGTGGGGATTTTGTAGTGTTGTTGCTGAATCATTTTCGATGAATAGTTGATGACTTTGGAGCACCAAGTTCACGTTTTTGTTTACAATTTTTGTTTTTATTGGTGATCAGACGTTTGTATTCATAGTTTTAAGTGCAATTCCAGTTACATTTTTTCTCCACTAAAACATTGCTTCTAGAAACTATTTAATGTTTTTTGAGCACAAGAACTTTCTTTGAGTCATACGTTTATGCCTTGGAAATCCGAGAAACTGTTTTTTTATAATGTTTCCGTGGGAATTTGAACCATTTAAAACGAAAACTGATTATAATGCGCTATTAATGAGCACTGCTTTCTTCGAAAACCAGACACATTTGTGTTACTCACTGTTAATCATTTGAATGAAACTTATATTTCTTGAAATTATAATTGATATGTACTCTTAACGGTTGTTATATGTTTATTTTATTTTTCAATAATGTCCAAAATTACTGAAAGCTATAGTTTTTTTGATCAACGAAGTTTAAAATTTTATTTAATGTATTTAAATAAAAAACACTTATGTAATGAAAATTACTGTTAACTTGTAGCAGTGAAGTACACTATATTTTGCATACAATTTTTACTTATATAAAGACCAAAATGTCTTTTGATTTAGTTTTCCTGATGATATGTATGGCACACTTTTCAATCTACTTAGCTTCTGGAAGACAATTTTTTTTAAAGTTCTCACACAAAATTGTGCGTGTGAAAAGTAATAGATTTAAATCGTCTGAATTATATTTATACTTATTTGGTTTTCATTCAAAACAAGCTGTGGCGAAATCTTAAATGTAAAGTCATTCATGTACGCCGTGAAAATTTTTCGACTGAGGTGTCAGTAACTATTTTTTAATTATTTTATTTAAATATTAAACTTATTCTTTTATTTAAATGTTCCTTCTGTCGAAAATTACACTTCACACTCGATTTACGATAAAATCCAACTCTCAATTTGGAAACTACACACTTATACAACGCAATTATTCTCAGAATAAATGCCACCGCACCACTATATGGTTTCCAAGCACATGTTTGTGTTGAATTCTTCACTACACACTTTTTACCTAGTCTGACACGTCCACCGAAATTACGATCTAAACTAAAAGAGCACAATAAAACGATTCAAAAATCACTGTTTTTGTAACAGCTCCTCCAACAAAACATCATCCATTGTTTATCCACGGCATCAAAACCATCCTCCGACAAATGCCAAATACATCTCTGAGCGACAGGACAGATTAAAAACCGCTTTGTCTTCGGCGTGTGTCCGCACCGTTCTGCCGGCGACAGCGCCGTGAGAGCTCCCGCGGAGAAGCCTGCGAAAGCGCTCCGCAGATAAAGCGAACTTACAGGGAAGTGATGCTCGGACACTTGCTGTTTTGGATACCGGGGATCGTCGCGGGGAAGGTAACCGCCGAGAGCGACGCCTCACGGTAGGACGTTTAAGTACCTGTGGAATTGTCGGATTTAAATGATTGCGCTTGGAGGAATGTAGCTTGTAAGTGGGAATGTTTTTTTTTTTCTACTTGTCTTTTTTTTCGTGTCACTTTTAAAGAAAGAAGTGTTTATTCCAGCACTAAAGACATTTTCTGATGAACAATGGCACAATTATTTTCTACATTTTAACTAGATTTATTCTTGTTTTATTTTCTTCTTTTAATTTGCCTTTACCGTTTTTGTTAAGACAGGAGATTTTTTTTTGTTTCATTTTGTTTAATGATTTTTTTTCTTATTGTCCAAATTTCTTTATAATGATAGGAAAATTTAATTTTCGTCCGAAAAAAGTTTTTTATTTGCTTGCTTTTGTAGTTTAATACATGTACGGACAACACATCAATACAATTTAATGTTCTCAGTATCCAGAAAAAGTTATAGTTTTAATTTTTTTTTGATTTAAATTGATTTTCTTTTGGAAAAAATGAAAAATTTTAAATCACTTCACTTGTATTGTTTAAGGACTAAATAAAAACAACTTTCTATGTGTACGGATAACACATTAATTGTATTTCACGTTCTTGGTATCCAAAAATGTTAGAATTTAACTTTACTCCATTTTAAAATGTTTTTGTATTTAAAAAAAATGTAAGAGTTAAAAAAAAAAAAACACGGGGATCGTCGCGGGAAGGTAACCGCCGAAAACGACGACTCACGGTAAGACGTTTAAGTACCCGTGGAATTGTCGAGTTTAAATGATAGTGCTTGGATGAATGTAGCTTGTAAGTGGGAAGGGTTTTTTTCTGCTTTTTTTCGTGTCACTTTTAAAGAAAGAAGTGTGAAAGAAAATGTCTTAAGTCCTGCACTTAAGACATTTTCTGATAACCAATTCCACAATTATATCTTACATTTTAACTGGATTTATGTTTCTCTTATTATTGTGCGTTTATAGTTTTTGTTGAGACGGGTGATTTTTTTTTTTTTTTCATTTTGTTTTATTAAACTTCTTATTATTATCCGATTTTTTTTATAATGATTAGAAAATAGTATCTCCTTTCGGAAAAAGTATTTTCTGGCTTATGTAGTTTAAGGGATTTAACTACATGTACTGATAACAAAATAACTCAATTTAATGTTCTCAGTTTCAAGAATAAGTTAGGGATTTAGTTTTTATTTTGATTGAAAATGACTTTCCTTTGAGAAAAAAATGAAACAGTTTTAAATAATTCCATTTGTATTGCTTAAGGACTAACGAAAGTTGTCAATAATTCAAAAAATTGCATTTGTAAATGTATGTTTTTGGTTTCGTAGAGCTTTCCGCCTTTCTGCAAACGAGTAAGCCTCATGGTAGGACGTTTGAATAATTGTGGAATTGTCAGATTTAAATAATTGCACATGGAGGAATGTAGCTTGTAAATGAGAAGTTAGTTTTATTTGCCTTTTTTTTCGTGTCACTTTTAAAGAGAGGTTTCTCAGAGAATGTCTTGAGTGTTTGAATAAACAATTGCGCAATTATTATCTTTAATTCCAACTAGGTTTATTTTCACTTTATCTCTCCTTTAAATGTGTGTTTAGGGTTTTTGTTAAGACAGGATAAAATGTTTTTTTTTTAAATTTTTATTGAATGCAATGTTTTCTTTGTCCAAATTTCTTAATAATGACTAGAAACTGTTTCTTTTCTTTGGGAAAAAATATTTTTATTGCTTACTTAACACAATTTTCTACGTGTACTGATAACACATTAATGGAATTTATTGTTATCCTTACTTCGAAAAAGTTTAGCATTTAACAATTTAAAAACACTTTTATTGTGTGAAAAAACAAAATTTAAATTGTTACATTTTGCACAGTTTTAGCATTAAATTAGTCAATACTGCAAAAATGTAGTTGCAACAGTATATGCATGTTTTCGGTTTGCAAAACTCGAAGAAACTCACAACTTTCGGTTTTGCTATGTCGTACGCCCTTCGTTCAACTATTAAATATCCGTGGGGTTGCCAGATTTAAATGATTGCGCTTGAAGGAATGCAGGTGGTAAACAGGATTTTATTTTATTTTATTTTATTTTTAATTTTATTTATTTATTTATTCATTTTTTTTTTTTTTTTGCATGTCATTCAAAAAAAAAAAAAAAAAAGGAAGTGTTTATTCTGACACTCAAGACATTTTCTGATAAAAAATTGCACAATTATTCCCTACATTTTAACTAGATTCATTTTCGTTTTCTTTAATAATTTTAATCTGCGTTTAGACTTTTTGTTAAAACAGGTTTTCTATTTATTTATTTATTTTTTTTTTTTGCATCTTGTATACTGAAGCTATTTCTACTATCCAAAGTTCCGTATGATGATTAGAATATTGAGCTTCTTCCGAAAGAAATGTTTTTTGTTTTCTTACTTCTGTAATTTAAGAGGCTTTACTACTTGTACTGATAGCATATTAATTCAATTTAATGCTCTAAGTATCAATAAAGTATTCGATTTTTAGTTTTTAACTGATTTAAATGATTGTATTTTTTAAAAAAGGTAAGAATTTTATGTAACAGCCTTTGTAATTTTTAAGGACAAAAGAAGGTAGTCAATGTTGCAACAATTTGTAATTATAGTTGTCAATATATGTTTTCAGTTTGATGAAATTTTCTGGCATCTTTCTGTAAACGCGTACTCCTCACGACATGAAGTTTAAGTATCTTTAAGTGGGATTTTTTTTTCTTTTTTGTGACTTTTAAAGAAAGACGTTTTTATCAAAAAATATCTTAAATGTTGCAATTAACAATAGCACAATTATTTTCTGCCTTTCACTAGATATACCTTCGATTTATCTCTCCTTTAAACCTTTCCGTTTAGTGTTTTTGTTAAGACATACTTTTTTTTTTTTTTTTTTGTTTAATGAAACTGTTTTTCTCAGCATCAACATTTCTTTAGAATGATTAGAAAAGTTAATTTTCTTCCGGGAAAAGAATTTTCTTTATTTTTGTAGTTTAAGAGATTTTACTACGTAATATAGATTTCACATTAATTTTATTTATTCCACATTAATTTTATTTAATGCTCTCATTATCCAGAAAAAAATAAAGCTATTCTATTTTTTATTCGATTTAAAATTGTTTGAATTTAGAAAAAAAAAATGCAAGAATTTCTTGTATTTTTAAGTGTTAAAGAAAGTAGTCAACGAAGCAAAAATTTATAGTTAAAGTAGTAATTATATGTTTTCGGCTTTGTGGAGCTTTCTAGCTTCTTTTTTTGAACGTGTACGCCTCATTGTAGGACGTTTTAATTCCTGTAGAACTAACAGATTTAAATGATTGTCCGTCGAGGAATGTAGCCATGACAGAGTTGTTTTCTATTCATTTTTTTCGTGTCAATTTTTAAGAAAGAAATGTTTATTAGAAAGGGCCTCGAGTGATTGAACAAACAATTGCAATTAGTTTCCACGGTTTATCGATAATTCTTTTTTTTTCCTTTTAAATGTATATGTAGGGGTCTTTGAAAAAAATTTTATTAGTGCCCAAATTTATGTGTAATGAACAGAAAATTTAATTTCCTTTTAAAAAAATGTCCTGTTTATGACTGATAACACATTATCTTATATACTCTATATGTACTGATAACATTATTTATATTTCACGTTCTTGGTTTCTAAATTAAAAGTAACTTTTGTTTCTACTTGATGAAAAAAATAATTTTATTGAAAAAAAAAAACTTTATAAATTTAAAATAATTACATTCGCATTGCTTTAGGATCAAAGAAAGTAGTCGGTAATGAAACAATTTGCAGTTATAGCTATAAATACATACTTGGTTTTGCAGAGCAACTGGTGTCTTTTTTTTTTGCCTTACGGTAGGATAGTTAAATACATGTGAAATTACCGGCTTTAAATCTTTGCACTTGAAAGATTGTAGCTTGCAGTATTTTTCTTCTATTTTTTTTTTTGTCTTTCTTATAAAAAGAAGAGTTGTTCGGAAAATATCATGAGTGCTCGAATAAACAATTGCATTTATTTTCTGTATTTTAATAGGTGTTTATTATTTTTTCTCCTTCAAATGTGGGTAAACGATTTTTGTTATAACAGGGGATTTATAAAGCAGTGGTTTTTCTTATTATCCAAATTTATTTACAATGATTATAACATCTAATGTTCTTTCAAAAACATATACTGCTTACTTTTGCAGCACAAGACACTTGCCTACTTAAACTGATAACACATTAATGGAATTTCATATTCTCATACAAAAAAATAAATAAATAGAGATTAGTTTTTACGTGATTTAAAAAGTCTTCTCGGCTTCTCTTTCGACAAAAATTTAAGATAAAATAGAAGTCATTTGTATGTCTTTTTTTTTTTTTTTTGAATATAAAAAAAGTAATCAATTATTCTAACATTTGCAATTATAGATATGAATACGGGATTTGCGGAGCTCCCTAGGTTCTTACTCCGAATGCATACTATCTCAAAATAAGACGTTTAAAGGCCTGTGGAATTGGCAGATTTAAATGATTGTGCTTTTATAAATGCAGTTTATACGTGGAAACTTTTTTTTCTCGTTTTTTCGTGTCACTTTTAAAGAAAGTGCGTACCCAAAAATGTCTTGAGTGTTTCATTAAACAATTATCCAATTATTTTCTACTTTTTAAGTAGATTTATTTTTTTTTTTTTTTTTATTTTGAATGTGCGTTTTAATGTTTTTGTTCAGAGAGAAGAATATTTTTTTGTTTAATGCATTTTTTACTAAAAGTTCTTTACGGTGATTTAGAAAATATTTTTCATTTCGAAAAATATATATTATTGCTTACTTCTGTGTAGTAAAACTTTATTACTCGTACTGATAAAACATTATTTGAGTATTATGTTCATAGTATCTAAACAATTTGGAGTTGAAATTAATTTACTATCAAAAAATGCATTTAAAAAAAAAAAAAAACATTTCAGAATTTTAATAATTACATTTGCAACGCTTAAGAACAGAAGATAGTAGTCAATGTTGTAAACGTTTGCCGTTATAACTTTCAAAATGCATTAGCAAAAGTTAGAACATTTTTACTTGTATGTTTGCCTTTCCTTCAAATGGATAAGTGACTCAAACACACAGAGATGATTACTAATCATCTTCATGTATCGGATTTGCGAAAACAGAGAAGGAACTATTTTTCACTCTCCTGTACCCACGGTAACTGCCCAACGACCTACTTTTAAACCAACGGATTTTACGAGCGCATACCCAGCAAGTACTCAGAATGTCATATTTACCTCATTCATGTAACCTAAGATCCGCTGAAACCGCTGGGCTCACCATTAAGTGCAATGCGCGTGAAGAAATACAATATACGAAAGGAATTTAGTGCACACAGAAACTTTCAATAAAACACTTCTTTATAATATGGGAAGCAAAGCTGCGACTTGACTTTTTTTTTTTTTTTTTGGAACCTTCACGACACCAAAATTATCATAATGCACATATATGACTATGAGCCACAGTAAGACGAAAATATTGATTTGGTTGATACGGAAAAAATGTAAGAAAACATTCTAAAACTTTTAATTATGATTTATAAATAAAAGTTTTAATAAATGTTTACATTGAAAATATTTAAACGAAATTTGATAAATACTTTTTAATGATTGTAAAAAGTTCTTTTTCGCACTTGCATAGTTTTACTCTTGTTTACACAGATTCAATTTATTTATTTATTCTAGCTTGTTTTTTCAATTTGTTATGATCTTCAAAAGCTGTTATTTTTCCAAAAATGCAAACAAATTTGTGATCAAATTATATTTTCAATAGGTCCAGCATTTTTAACGTTCTATTCTACAAAATCCTTGAAAATATTTGAAGGCTTTTCCTACTTTCATTTTTTCCATGTAGTCGCAGAAATATAAATCAAATTTATTGGATTTACTGAAAGTTTCCTGTTTATAATAAGTATTTCCTATTTCTCATTTAATCAGTGCCGCTCTAATGCATTAAAAAGTAGTTTCTTTAAATTCTTGGAAAAGAAGAAATGCTTTGAAACTCACGAAAAAATATTTCAACATGAAGGAAAAATCACACAGAAATCCTTATCAAAAATATAACAAGCATTTTTTTATATACGCATAACTTCAGTTTGGCTGAACGTGCTCTTTTTTCGGTATTTACGAATGATTAAGTTTTCATGGACAATAGTGATATGCTCCTACTTATTAAATCTATCTCTCGTTTACAACGGTAAGTAAACAATGTAAACTAAACGTACAAAAGTAGTTTATGTTTTCGTTTTATTTGAAATCGTTAAAAAAAACAGATTTTAGCTCCGAATAACTTGTTCGTTGTTGCATGAAACATTTGAATAGTTCTATATCAGTTTGCAAACAAACAGCTAGACATACACCCAATGCTATTTTTATTTTATTTATTTAATTTGTTATTTGATAGATACCAGTATTTTGACATAAATATCGAACATTTTGTTTGTGTGCGAATTATTAATTCAAAAAGAAAAAAAAAACTATTGGATGAACCGTGCAATATGTAATCTTTCCAAAAACAACTCTGTTGTAAAAACATCCCCCGCCAAGAAAACCTTAAACACTCAGCCTTAAAAAGTTATGATATCGAGTTTTCCCGCCAAGTTTGTGCCAAACTACTCCTAGCCTGTATGGATAGTTCGTTTAAATTGTTTTCAGTCCTTCCAGGCGGGAAGTTTTTACTCATCAAGCAACCACCTCACTTTACAAAACTTCCCGCCTAACAGTACTGAAAACAATTTAAACGAACTATCCATACAAGCGAGGAGTAGTTTGGCGCAAACTTGGCGGGAAAACTCGATATCATAACTTTTTAAGGCTGAGTGTTTAAGGTTTTCTTGGCGGGGATGTTTTTACAACAGAGTTGTTTTTGGAAAGATATCACATCTTTTTGCAATAATATTATCCCAACAGCACCAAACGTTCGATGGACGTTCAACGACGTCAAAAGAAGACGTTTGAACGTCCATCAGGACACAAATGAACGTCCATTGGACGTTTCGTGCAGTTATTGTATTACTTTATCAGTTTTTTTTCCCCCACTTCAACATTTTTCTTGGCAGCGGACATATGGCTTTCTTGGAGGCAATCACTTAGCGCATAAGTTCAAGGCTCTACTTCAGTCGAGGATAAGTTTGAAATCATTCACAATGTACCACCCTAACAGAGACAAAACAAAGCTAGTTTGCTAACAAAACTACGATAAAATTAAAAATTAAAAAAAAAAAAAAAAACCGGCCCGACTTTCGATTAAAAAACTGCCGAACTCATATTAAAATAAACTAAACTGAAGACCCCTTTTGAAAGCTTTATGCAATAAAATCAGTTACGAATATTTTATTTGTTAACAAATAGAAACTGGCAATAGATGAAATTTTAAATAATTGAGTTTTCTTTCCTCGTCGCCCAACAATGACAACAGTTTCCAATCGCTTGAATAAATGCTCAGACGTTGAACAGAACTAGTTGATAGAAATCGGACAAATTAATAACTCCGGCCTGCGATGACCCCAGAGGGTAAATTTTGGTATACGCCCTCAATGTCTCATCGAGAATATTCATACCAAAAGTCAACACTTAAGACCCCCGGGGAGAAAAGATACGGAAAATAAAAACGAGGGGGGAGGGGGTGGGGGTCGAAGAAACCCCTATGCCGAGCTTTGGGATAAAATAAATGTGGGTGCAAAATGAGAGCTCAATCCGAGTTACCGTTTAGTCTGGACCCCTGTCAAACAATTTTTTAAAAGTGCGAAAAATAGCGATTTTTTAACATTTATCACCCCTCCCCCTGAGGGTCCTGGATGTTTTGCTTTAGTATGTACAGTCAGGGGCCGCTGGAGATTGAGTATACCAAAAATGAACTCTATGGATCTTTATGGGGCTGAGATACAAAGGGGTGAAAACCCCGATTTGGTTACTCGCGTAATCAGTCCTTTGTTTGCTCTTTTACATTTTTCTTGGCGACGGAAATTTCTTGGCGGCTTGTATTTGGTTTTCTTGGCGGGGCGGGACGCTCCTGCGTCCCGTGATACAAATTTTAAGTATGTGTTCCTATTTTAGAAATGTTTAGAAATGAGCAAAAAACTTAAAGAAGAAAGTCTTAAATACTCGAAAGAGCGCAGTTTCAAAAAGATAGCCGTAATCATGTTTGCATTAACTGCACATCAGATTAACGTTTATCTTCTCACTTGGATTAAAACTTTGAATAGCTAGTTAATCTTTAGAAACAAGTCTTATAATCTACATCCCTTTACTACTTATGTTAGCGTAACAGCTTACTTTAATATATTGAAAAAAATTTTTAACGTCAAATGAATTGTGTCAAATGATTGGAATCATTATTTTATAAGAAAATAATCATATTATCATAAGACATCTTATTAGCCGTATCAGTAGTATATAAACTTATAAAAATCAACGTGTAAAAAAGTATCAACTATACCCGGTCTCACATACTAACAGACGTTGAACTAAATGTAATGCTTACACTTTACAAAAATCACTTCAAGCATTCACGAACGTAGAATACTTCAAAAAAATTCCTCATAATAAAATGGTTCCACTAGAAAGCACTAGTAGTTATTATCTATATACTGAGTCATTCCATAGTGACTAACGTAACATTCAGAGCTAATTTTGTTAATGTTTTTACTTGTAACTTAAAGAATAAAAAATATTTTTTTAGTTATGCTGGTGGATTTACAATGTACATGGTATCTATGTATTATTTTTGCTAACAATTACCGACAAAATTACCGACAGTAGATATTTTTTCAACCAAAATAACAGCGTGACTGATGTAACATTTTTGTAACCCTGAAAATCAACACTCGTGTTGTGAGGCAAAATTTCTCAAAGTTAAGCTAGTGTTAAAAATTGGAGGATATATTTGAAAAATGTGTAAAGTTGACTTTAAAAAACAAAAAACACATTTATTAAATCTTAATTTTTTTTAGTCTTAAGTGTAACTTTTACCCAAGATGGAGTGTGACTAACGTAACCATCGAATAACAAGCAGTAAACACACTAGAAACTATCTATTATGGCTAATCTCAGTGATAATTATAAGACTTTTTAATTTTTTTTTTTAACTTCTTATGTTGTATGATTTTTATTTACTTATTTTTTGATACTTTTTTTACTTCGGTATTCATTTTTCCTTTGGCTGAGGTTGATATTTCTATGGAATGACCCTATTATAAAAACTAGTACCAAAGAGCATCTCGTGCAATTTTGTGAAACGTAAAAAAAAACATGAACGGAATACTGAAGTAAAGGTCATGCAAAAAAAAGTTTAAGACATCAGAGACTTTCCAGATTAAAAAAATTGCTCATTTTCTATTTCCTAAAAATATTACGATTTAGGTATGAGCGATAAAATTAATTCTGCAGTACACCGAGGAGTTTTAATGGAGTGCTACTATATTAACAAGAAGTTCTGTCAAGAACTAAACGAGCCTACTTTCCCGTACATCGACATCGGCATTCTAGCATCTGATCATTATTCTCTTGATTATCTGAGACTGAAAATTATGTCAAACATACCTTTTTAGCACTTAAAGCTGATTTCTAAAAGCAAAATATACCCCTCTCATCAGATGAAATGAACACGTAAAAAGTAAATAAACGAATAAATAAAGTTTTGTCGCACCTTTTAAAGAATGTAACTGTTACAGTTCTTCCGAAGAAAAAATCCTCAATCGTATTAAAAAAAAAATAAATAAATAAAAGTACAAAGCATCAAAACACATTTTATCAAACCAAGAAAAAAAAAAGAAAACTCGTCCGTTAATAAAATATCTCGAACTTCACTTTTAATCCGTTGCCAGTTGTTAAATATAAATAAAGAATAAAATGCCCTAGTGAATGAAAAATGTTTGTTACAAAAAAATCGTCTGCCAAAAAAAATAAATAAATAAATAAATAAATAACAATAATAAATAAAATAAAACAAATGAATAAATAAACAAAAAATCGTCTGCACAGTCAGTCATTTTTTTTCTGAGCCTGCATTTCCGCCATGTTTGCGGAGTCGGAGTCGGAATCAGATCCTCACAGAAGATTATTCAGAAAAGTACTTTACAAACATTATTTATCAAAACCATTTTCTCACAAAGTTAGTTTGAAGGAAATCCGACTTTAAGTTCAGGATCAACATTCAACTTAAATTCCCCGTAGGCACTTATGTTAAATTTTTTTTTCTGAACGGTTCAATATTGATCGAAAAATGGTTCAAATCAAAAAGCGAAGCAAGGGAATGAGCCTCTCCGCGATCTTTCAAACAAAAAAAAGTTTATTCCATTCGGACGGTTCACTCAAGTTATTAGGTGGGGAAAGGTTGCTTGAACGGTTCAATGTTGAACGAAAAAATGTTCAAATTGAAAATTTGAATACGGTATTGAAGTATCCTTGCTGAGATCCTTGGAACAAAAAAAAAAAGTTTATTTAAATCGGACTGTTCACTCAAAAATTATTAGGGGTGACAGCTTGCTTGAGCGGTTCAATGTTGAACAAAAAACTGTTCAAATTGGAAATGTAAAAATGGGAATGAAGTATCCTTGAAAATATCTTTCGAACAAAAAAAAAAGTTTGTTCAAATCGGACTGTTTACTCAAAAGTTAGCATCGCGGGACAGGTTGTTTGAACGGTTCAAAGTTGAACCAAAAATTGTTCAAATCGAAAAATCAAATATGGGAATGAGCTGTACTCGCCGAGATCCTTCCAACAAAAAAAGTTTGTCAAAATCGGAATGTTCACTCAAAAGTTAGCATCGCGGGACAGGTTGTTTGAACGGTTCAAAGTTGAACCAAAAATTGTTCAAATCGAAAAATCAAGTATGGGAATGAGCTGTACTCGCCGAGATCTTTCTAACGAAAAAAAAAAGTTTGTCAAAATCGGAATGTTCATTCAAAAGTTATTAGGGGGACAGACAGACCGATCGACCGACCGACCGACAGACCGACCGACACACAAATTCCCCATCTCAATATCCGACTTTCAAATTTTTAATTTTTCGATATTCATTATACCTTTTTATTTCTTTTTTCGGACTTGGCGATATTTTTTTAACTTGGCGATATTTTTTAGATGCATTAAGCCACTTTTAATATTTTTTTTCGTCTTTCTTTTATTTTTATCGGGAAAGTAGGCTAAAAAGCCACAATAGGTTACACTGTCAATAATGCTGGGACATGAAATAATGCTATGACTTCATGGATTAAATTTTCTGTAAACTTACAGAGAAAGGAAAGAGATAGATCAAAATAAATTATTCTAAAAGCGAAGAAATAAATTAGAGTTTAAAATATTCGACTTGGTTCGAGTAGTTTTTGTGAAAAATCTTATTGAACAAAATATTAATGTTTTTTTTTTAGAAACAGAGGTATCGTAAAGCACATATTTTACATCAAAATGTATTAAACAATTATTCAGTTTTACAAAATTGACGATTTTTTAGTAAAAATGATTAAAAATTACAGGTTAAGAGAAACACTCCGTAACGAAAAATTAACCAGTTATAGACAGCAGACTAAGAAATATTTCAAGAATTTTAAGGACTATGCTAAATTACCTGAATTTATAGAGAAATTTGTCTAAAATTATTTACTTTTTCTAAGTAAAATGCCTGTAAATCAAAAAAATATTTCATCATTTACAAAACCTGCGGTCTGTTACACTCACAAGTATTACAAAACATGTATGCCAAATTTCATGCTTCAATTTATTGAATAGAAATTGCAGAATCATGTTTTCCGTAGCAAGAATCGAACGAAAATCACAAAACGTAAAGAAAGAATGGACTATAGGCATTATTACTGCAGAAATTTAGTATTCAAACGCTTGTAAATTGAGTTTTAATTCACATAGATTAAAAATTCAAGCTGTTTTTCTAAAAATCGGGGGTTTTCAATGAAACTATTTGTAGAAAAAGTGTATTTTGATCAAAAATCACCTTTTCAACCTAGTCGGATACCTTCAGGACTTTAGCAAAATTAATAAAGTGACAGCTTTTAACTGCTAGCAAAATCGTTACGACTGTCCCGCAGGCTAACTCACAATACTTCATGGAAGTGCTTTTGTGCGCACCTATGTTTTCTGCAATGTCTAAAATCCCCCCTCCCTTTTTATTTTTTGCAAAGTTATAATTTTAAATAATTTTAACAAATTTTTCCCCGATATGCATGGAAAAAATATTGTACTGTAAATTTCAATTTTCAATTTTTATTAACATTTACCTTTTTTTATCTTTGATTTCCAATGAAACCTTCGACAGCTACAAATACCAAAAGAGTCATTTCAGTTGAAATTAAAAATCGCATCCAAATACACAATATTCAATTACAGTATAAATGTTGAATTGCATATATAATTATAGTATACAATATCAAATCATTGAATAATGCATGTTTAAATATATGTAAAAACACACCAATTATTGGAAATGATTAAATTACAGAATATGATTATAAAATTATAAGACTTACTCTTTTCTTCTTTAGACAAATTCATCAACAACGAATGCCACTCTAATGTGTAACTTAATGTATAACAATAAAAAAATGACGAAAATTATTCAGTGATGCATTATTATACGAACTTTTTAAAGTAGCTTAACTCTTTATAGTAATAAAAGTTTCCTATTCATTATATTGAGAAGAAATTTCTTAAATTTGAAATTAAAGAAAGTGTAAATGAATGTTTCATAGATTCTTACCAATGTTTCTGTACTACTACAAACTTTTGGCAATGTTTTTGAAAATTGTGAAGATGTAATACATTACTCAATGTTCAAGTAAATAAGCTCATAATTTTTCATATTTACAGATACAGCAGAGCCCTGTAAATGGAATAGCAATATTTCCACAAAAAATATTTAAATATGCCCGATATTCTTTAAATAAACCAGATGATATTTAAATAATCCGGGATCAAAATAATGCATTATAGAACTTTGGTACATTGAAAATATATTATTTTAAGCTGGGTTAGTTTAACTGAAATTTTAATAAGCAGGTTCGACAGTATATGATTTGTATAGATATTAAAATAAGTTTAAGAATCATTTATTGGTTTTCTTCAGTTGAAGCATAAATTACGCACACGAATAAATAGATCTTTTCCAGAAATTTTAAATTATAGTTTTGATACAAAAGAAATAAAACAAGGTTCTAAACAGTTTTAGAACAAAATAAATTTTAACACTTAAATACAATACTCTAGAAATTTTAAAGAAAATGAACTGAAATTTAAATGCATAAATACTAATGTTTCAATTAAGGCATTAAAATTATTTTGGTGTCAAGTTTAAAAAGCATTTAATTGAATGAAATTATTTTGCTTTTTAGTAATCAAACTCACGAACTTTAAGATTTATATTGATGCAGTTTATATGAGTGCTAAAATAACTACTGAAAATGTATGACTTTTTTCTGTGTTAAAACATGTTCTGTACACAAATAATGCGCTTTTTTCAAAAATTCTGATTTAGATTTTTACTACAAACGTATTCTTACAAGATTCCATTTATTTTTAGAATGAAAGAAATTTTGACGCTTGAATGCAACATTCATGAGTAAATATTTGTATTCATTGAAAATTTGGAATTTCATATCCAAACAGATGTTGCATTTTTCAAACCTTCATGGTTATCAATAATGCCGTCAATTTTTCTTTTGAAGCTGTCATCACACTGACTGTAGTAAGGTGTAAGATTGCTTTACCACGTTAAGGTTTTATGATAGGTTTAGACGAAAATAGTATTTCTTCCTTATGTGTTCTTTCAAAGTTTGAATTCTATGATAGGTTTTCAAAGAAAAAAAACCACAGTATTCAGCCATACTCAAAGTTGTAAAAACGAAAAGCATTCAAAATTCCTCAATCGTATTAGTTTTGTAACATTCAAATAATTTCACTATGTCGTTTTAATTACTAAGCGTTTCTTTTTATCCCTTTTATTAACTACTCTCTATAGAATGTACTACAAATCAAGTAATTTAAGTGAACGTAAATAAAATATTTTGTATGTATTCCAGGTTGTATTAGACCTGAACTGTTAATTAAGACGAAATGTTATTTAAACATTTTATACGCAAACCATATCTTTATCCTGCATAGGATTACGAGTGCGAATCGTATTTTTTGGATTATACATTGGAATAACAGATTTAAAAAGGAAGAAACAGAGTGATTTTTACTTTTCAGATGATAGTGTAACTTTAGTTTTTCCTTCCTAGGTTTTTCCTGTTATGAATTGAATTGAAACAATATTAGAATTCGCAAAGATTTAAATTCCATTTAAAAAGTAACAATTAATTGAAAACTTAATGTATGGTATCCTAAATATTAAACAGAAAAAAAATCAAAAATATCTAAGGGAAGTATGCCCAGTAATTAATGCTTAATAAGTGGCCAAATAGCCACTTATGAAGCCAGCGTAAAGATTCCTTATTATTTTTTATTTTTTTCAGTTTTTCTTTTGATGCATATCCAACTGTCTGTCTGCGTATTATGCGCCTGGCAGCCACGAACGCTTCCATTTGAAAAAGGAGAGATAGGTTTAGGATGTGCACTTCCCGATGACTTCAGTTTTTGTTCGCTTTCTACTTCCTCGTTGCATTTCCCCCCTATTTCGAGAAAGTCAGAAGAGACTTGGCGTGTGCTCAGATGCTTCAGAGGTCGCACGAAAAAATTTTAGACAGTACACACAACAAAATTTAAACAGATTTAAAGTTAAATGCATGGTCAGCTTTTTGCAGAAATTTTGCATACTACGTATAAATCGGGAGATGTTTTGGATATCCACATTACATTGGCAAAGCATCGTACTTGACTTGGTTTATAGATAAATAGGCTAAGATACATATATTTCTGTTAGCAAAATAATGTGCAATCTTTACTGCTCTTTTGGTTCCAAGTCCAGGAGTCTGCAATTTATGGCTGAATAAAATCATCATACTTATGGCTCTTCCGCTGTAATATTGCCATTGTTCCGAAACTATTAATAGTTCCATTCATACACTAAGTTGCTCTGAAAATTGAATGAATTCTTAGTTTGACTATGAAATTGAGACAGGCAGGCCATTTTGCACTTGGCAAAATAAGACAAATACACACATGCATCAGGGGTCTAAAAAGTAGTAGATTTTAGTTTCTGAAGTCAAGTACAACTTCCGCTCATTACAGAAAACTTTGAAAAATCTAAACCTTTTGTAAGACTAAGACAATTCCCCTGCTACTCAATCAAGTATTTTATTCTTGAGTTTGTATTACTTTCCACGTTTTTTTTTTTTTTTAATTTTACTTTTCGTAAAGCTATATAAACCATTGAAATTAGGTTATTGCTATTATATTAATTTTAAATCGTAAGTCACTACGTTAACCTATTTACGCTCAGTTGCCTAAAAACGGGACGCTTGTTAGTTACTGCATACAAAAACCTGTAATGGGTATATCATTTTACTAAAGCTGTTTTTCACAAGTTAAATAGTCCTTTTTGAGAAAAATAGAACCACTAGTTGGACATCAGAGTTTATTTTTTAACAGATATTTTCAGTTAAATCAGTCAAGCAACGATACAGCATGGGTAGCCACAGAAAGAAAATGTTTCTTACGAACGTATTTTTCATAAAACTAAACTATTTTAAAATGATTTGCTTAAAATTGATCACAGATGCCTTCTGTAATGTTACTTTGCAAAAGTAAAGTCAAGTATGGTCGTATTTTTCTCACATATCTGGAAAATATCCCATAAACAGGACGTTAAATAACTTAATAAATATGGTAACGGCGAACTATTTTACGCCTAAAATGCATGTAAACTATTTCAAGTAAGAGTTTTAAGCAGATAAAAATTGAAAAAAAAACAGAAATGTTAAAAAAAAAAAAAAAAACTTGGGCATAAATGGGTTAAGTAAATGTCTTAGTTTATCATCTTTTTTCGAATATTGGTAATGCATGCACGACTATTTACCTGTTTTAAAAAAATAGCATATGTGGAAAAAAAATGGCTTTAGTTTACAATTTTTTGCAACTTCTGTTTCAGATTTCCTAGAAAGGAACTTGCAATTTCTATGAAGTTGGCAAAAAGCCAGTTAACACGAATCTATCTGAATGAGGAATGATTTTATGCACATGCTTCTTCCATTTCAATATCATTACTTAAATTAAAGACTAGCACACGCAAACAAACCCTGGCATCCTCGATTACTATTAGATGCTTCCACTTAATCATGTAAACCATAAGTTAGCCCTTCCATCTTATCGGTGGTTATAGAATACTCTTCGCAGAGTAGGCAAACAATGCTAGTCAGTTTTGGAATTATTTTGGCTCATTTCATCTTATTTTTCACTTTACCTTTTATTCACAAACACTATATAATTAATTACATTTAAGGCGTTACACTTCGGACAAGCAATTAACCGATTATTTTTGAGTTTTGTTTAGCATTGAGTTTCAACAAAAATTAATAATATGTCATAAGTTAAACTACATGGTTCTTTCCCTTCCTGATAAAACAAAGTCATCAAATTACATTAGTAAAGATATACTATAAATAAAAAAAGAACGATTTTTAACAGACTTCCACACATTATGACTAAAATTTAATATATGAATAAAAATATAAAAAGGAAAAAAAATCATATTTAAAGAAAAAAACCATACACACAAGTGTTTGATTCCTGAGAATGAAGAATGTTATTAGATTCTAGGCGGCTTCCCCCAGCAATTCAATCCTGCTGAAATGAAGCCACTCCTGCTTTCTCAATGTCCCTTTTTGCTCCAACATCTGACTCCAATACAGAAAGTCATCGATTTCCTATTCCGATAGAGGCTATTGAATGAAACAAACTAGTACCATATCAGAATAGTTTCTTCTTCGAGAAATCAATTTTTCAACTTGACACTGGTACTTGAAGTAAGTATTTTATTTAAGCGAATGACGATGGAGATATTCACAAAAAACTGAGATCCGATTATTGAAGATGCATGTGATAAATGAAAATGAATAAGAGATAGTTTTTTTTTCTTTCTTCTAAGAATGGTGTGTTTCTATGTTTATTAGACGCTTTCATTGATTTTGTTCCAACGAAGTATAAACTAAGTTATCTCTTAGCAAAATTTAATAGCAAAGTTTCCAAATGCGTTTTTTTTTTTTTTTTAAGAATTCATAAACTGCCCATTGTTCTCACTGCTCGCAGTTGATGTTTTCTTTTTTTTTTTTTTTTCAAATTATTTAGTTTGCAATATATTTCTTCTATCACTCTGGTTGAAAGAAATTTGGCGACAAAAGACACCCAAAAGTTTCAATGTAAAACTTTGTTGATAGATGATAGATGGGAAATGTATCGCCATTTAGGCATGTTAACCCCAACTGCATGATTTTTAGTTCTTTGAAAGACACACACACACACACATATATATATATATATATATATATATATATATATATATATATATATATATATATATATATATATACACTGAAGTGACAAAAGTCATGGGATACCTCTTAATATCGTGTCGGCCCTCCTTTTGCCCGGCGAAGTGCAACAACTCGACGTGGCATGGACTCAACAAGTCGTTGGAAGTCTTCTGCAGGAATATTGAGCCATGCTGTCTCGATAGACGTCCATAATTGTGAAAGCGTTGATGGGGCAGGATTTTGGGCACGAACAGACCTCTCGATGGTGTCCCATAAATGCTCAATGGGATTCATGTCGGGCGATCTAGGTGGCCAAATCATTCGTTGGAATTGTCCAGAATTTTCTTCAAACCAATTGCGAACAGTTGTGGCCCGGTGACATGGCGCATTGTCATCCATAAAAATCCCATCGTTGTTTGGGTACATGAAGTCCATGAATGGCTGCAAGTGATCTCCAAGTAGCTGCACATAAGCATTTCCAGTCAATGTTCGGTCCAGTCGCACTAGAGGACCAAGTCCATGCCATGAAAAAACAGCCCACACCATTACGGAGCCACCACCAGCTTGAACAGTGCCTTGCTGACAGTTTGGGTCCATGGCTTCGTGGGGTCTGCGCCACACTCGAACCCTACCATCGGCTCTTACCAGCTGAAATCGTGACTCATCGGACCAGGCCACGGTTTTCCATTCATCTAGGGACCAACCGATATGCTCACGTGCCCACGAGAGTCGCTGCAAGCGATGTCGTTCTGTCAGTAAAGGCACTCGAGTCGGTCTTCTGCTGGAATAGCCCAAGAAATCCAAATTTCTCCGCACAGTTCTAGCAGACACGTCCATTGTACGTCCCACATTGATTTCTACGGTGATTTGACGCAGTGTTGCTTGTCTGTTAGAATTTACGACTCTTTGCAGACGTCGCCGGTCTCGATCTTTAAGTGCAGGCGGTCGACCACTGCGCTGTCCATGGTGGGATGTTATGCCTGAAATTTCATACTCTCGGCACACTCTTGACACAGTGGATCTGGGAATGTTGAATTCTCTAACGATTTCCGAAATGGCATGACCCATGCGTCTAGCTCCAACTAACATTCCGCGTTCAAAGTCTGTTAATTCACGTCGTGCGGTCATCATCACGTTAAAACCTCTTCACATGAATAACTTGAACAGAAATGAAAGCTCTGTAAAAGCACTGCGCATTTATACCTGTTCTATGCGATGCTACTGCCATCTGAAAATTTGCATATTGCTATCCCATGACTTTTGTCACTTCAGTGTATATATATATATATATATATATATATATATATATATTAGTGTAATAAGAAACATTGGAACACATTTTTAAATAATTTATTTTGAGGCTAGATGGGATATATTTGCTTTAAAGATACCTAATACTTGCTTTTTATGCTTGAGTTGCCTTCTGCTTGATCATAAGGAAAAATATTCCATGTATCCAATTGGCAACGCTATGCAGTGTAGGGTTAAAATTTAAGATAATTCTAAAAGTTGCTAAAATATATCAAAAAACCCGCCAAGAAGTAAATTAGGTCATCAAGAAGAAGTCATTTTATTCAACTTCTATTGGGAACGTTTGTCATGAACGATTTTTACGAACGATAATATTTTTCAGCGTAGAAAGAACTGGGACAGTTTAAAAAAAAAAACGATAATAATAAGAGAAACCACAGGTTGCCACTAAAAATGCAACTGTATTAAAAATAAATTAGTTTTAAGTAATTAATGCTGCAGGCAACAATGTCGTTGGTTCTGACGAAGTCATTAAAATATAATAATGCTTATTAGGATATATGAAGGGAAAACAGAAATTTATATAGCATTACTGTTAAAAGCCCTAAAATGCAATTCCCTATATATTGTAAAAACTTTTCATTTGTCGTTAATAAATTAAATTTTTATTATTACTGTTTAAACTATGTTGATTTTAGCATTAGAGAATAAATTTTTCCTAGAAAATGAAAAAAAAAAATAAAGATAATAAAAATAATAAATAAGGTTGGATATTTGTTGCTCAATGCTCACCATACACGAAAACTCCGAGATCGCTTTGAAAAGCTATAATTGCTATACTATATAATAAAAATCTACCAAGAACTAATTTGGTCATCAAAAATAATCCATCTTATTCTACTTGTATTGGATTATTAGTTATGAACGATTTTTGTTAACTAGGTTAGAAATAACTAATAAATTTTAACAAATGATAATAAAAGAAACCACAGGTTGCCACTTAAAAAAAGACAGCTATAATAAAAAACAAAAAATTAAGTAATCAATGCTGCAGGCGATTATAGTTGGTTCCTACGAAGTCATTTAAATTTAATAGTGCTTATTAGGATAGTTAAAATGAGAAATATGAAAAAGTAAACACATTTGTGAAACGTAACTGTTAGAAGCACCAAGACGCAATTTCTTACTGTGAAAACTTTTTATTTGTCCTTAACAGATTTAAGTTTTATTATTATTGTTCAGACTATGTTTATTTTAGCATTGGAGAAGTAATCTTTTCTGGAAAATGAAGAGAAAAATCGATAAGAAAGTAAGGATAATAAAAAAGATAAATAAGTAAATAGTTAAAATATTCTTCGCTATTATATTATGCATGGAGATTCTGCTTATTCCCAAAATATTATTGCTATTTGTTACGAGTTTGCGATTTGATTGTTTGAAAATTCCGAGATCGCTTTGCAAAGTTGGTTTTATTTTGAATAGATGAATAATCCTAAAATTAAAAAAGCGCAATCTGTAAATTTTCTAAGAACTTGAAATTTTCCTTTCGAGTCTACATTAACCTCTATAGAATATCAAAAAAATTACCATTTATTATTTTCATACAAAGTTCAAATGTTAAGGGTTTTGTAAAAAAAAAACCTTATTATTATACCCCCCCCCTATTTAATGTTTTATAGTATTTTGAACGTGTAAGTGCGTACTGGAAACAAATATCAGGTACACCCCCCCTCACTTATTAATCCAGCAGGTTAGTGCAAAAATTATGGTTTAAAGTTCGGAGATGTGGGTTTATTCGAAAGAAGAATTCTTTAGATAACTCTCTCTATCCTTCTCGTTCCCTATTAAAACATTTAAAAAAAGTAATAATAATTTGAATTTTGAAGTCCCGAATTCAAGTTACATTTTTCGCAATGACGACTTGCGAAATGTGTGTGTGTGTGTTTGTGTGTAGGCGGTCGTATGTGTTATACCACCACACTCATGCTATCCCAGGCTCGCTGCGCCACTACGAAGTGAATGGGCACCCTGCCACTTGTACAGCTTGTGCAGTAAGGTTCCGCATTTGTTTTACAGTGTATAAAAAAAAATCTGGTATGGACCCCACACTACTTCCTTTTATGTGTAAATTTCTTAGTGGATGCCTTAAGTGTTCAAATAGTGCCAGGTGAGCAAGATAACAATTCAAACATTTACACCCCTGCTTGCCACGAAACAATGAAAAAAATGTTTTATGTTGTCGCCAACTTGGCGATATGTCGCCAAGTCGGCGTCAGATACTTGGCGACATATCGCCAAGTGGTTGCGCCAGTTCATATCACTTAAGTCTGCATTGAAATTAACATTGATTTACCCCCAAAAAAGGGGTAAAACACCCCCTTGGAGACATTCGAATGCAACCGCAAGAGGAGGTGCACAATTAGACACCCCTCAGAGCTTAAATACCAAACCAGAAGCTTCTACCGGATATTTTTTGAGTTATGCGACATACATACGTACATACTGATGTCACGAGAAAAAAACTCGTCGTAATTAACTCGGGGGTGGTTGAAAAGGATTTTTCGGCTGCTCATATGTTGGTAGGTACGTATGCACGTGCTGAACGGGTCGAAAAAACGGCCCAACATTCATTCGGGTGTAAGCAAAATCAAAATTTAGACCCTAATTTGAGTGATTTTTTTTTCGCGATCACACTACTTTCTTTACTACGTAAAAGGAA
Source organism: Uloborus plumipes (assembly GCA_038373865.1). Classification (NCBI taxonomy): domain Eukaryota; kingdom Metazoa; phylum Arthropoda; class Arachnida; order Araneae; family Uloboridae; genus Uloborus; species Uloborus plumipes. The sequence continues at coordinate 105,783 of JAXGGA010001483.1, read as the reverse complement.
GTAAAAGGATAGCAATTAGCTCGGACCAAATAGACCTACAGAGCAGCTGTCAGAAATTATAAATTTCAGATCAATTGTACTATCATTTGTACTAATATACTGATCACTTCCACAAATATCTTCGTCACCCAGATACTATCAGTGTGTATTTTTAGAGATCAAAGTGCAATTTGTATAAAATTTTCCTGACGGTACAGATGCAAAATAGGAGTTTTATTTATTTCTTGCGAATCAGTTTGTTTTTAAACCAAATCAGCTTATCCTTTTTTTGAGCAAATTGTTTGAGTTTGTAGATTGTTATTGTTTTAAAACATATTTATTTTTTGTCACAAAAATAAACTTGCTCATTAATGTTATAACTATGCAGGTTCAGCCAGTGCTATTATAATATTTGCTGCGCTAAGTTTTGAGGCAAGCAAATAACTAAGCTAAAGATTTACCTTGCTTCCAATGATAAAACGAACATTCGTTTCAATTCAAATTTAAATTAGTGCTTTTACTTGCAATGAATTCAAGATGAGCATTGCGTTGTAATACATAGCTTAGTTCATACAAGTTTAGTTACAAAGTGTATATACATGTTTCACATTAACATTAAATTATGTTTAGTGCGTGAAACAAAATTACTTTACATTATTTTAAATGTTCTTTCTTAGATTTATATCTTTGTAAATTCAGTTTCTCGTAATATATTTGCAGGTAAGTACTGACGAAACCAACAAAAAGAAACAGAAAATCGCCAAAGGTTGTGTCACATCATTACAGGTTGTGGAATAGTTCATTTCATGGTTTTTAATCCAATACCAATTTTCAATTACAATGTAAGCGCCGAAAACTTTATGTACGAATTCTAAAAATGCACTTAATGGATTGACATTTTTGAACAATACATGTGTAACATTATAAGTTAAGATCATATTTTTTTTTTTCATCAGAAAGAAAAAAATTCAAATATAAAATATAAGTAAAAATAAATAGAAAAGATTTCTACTAATGGCAACAGTAATTTTCAGATTAAATGCTTCCTTACGTCACCTACACATATTTTAAAGCAGAGTTTTCATCAGAATGAAGGAGAAGAAGAAATCAACTTAGTGGAAAGCTTTTTGTCCTGAAGTCATCATTGTTTTTTACTTTCTTCTATATCTATTATATAGAAGAAAGTATTGGTTTCGTGAAAATTTTCGAATGTCGAATTTTGACGGATTTGCACGTTTTGAGGTGCGCTGAGTCCATTTCGACCATTTTTGGAAAATGTCTGTCTGTGTGTGTGTGTGTGTGTGTGTCTGTCTGTGTGTGAGTCTGTATGTGTGTGACCAGTTTTTGTGGCCGCGCTAGAGCAAAAACTACTGCATGAAATCGAACAAAAATTTTCTCACAAATGCACCACCATGTGAACTGGTGCACCTGACTTTGTTTAGCGAATTCCTCCAAGGGGGGTGGAGCAATCGCACGTGTTCTGCGCGTGGGTGATTGCTATATCTCAGGAAGTAACCGGCGGAATCAAACGAAAATTGGTCCATAGGTAGACCCTACCGAGGACAGGTGCTGATTCAATTTGCGTGTCAATATCTTGAAGGGGGGTGGAGCAATCGCACGTGTTCTGCGCGGGGGTGATTGCTATATCTCAGGAAGTAACAAGCGGAATCAAACGAAAATTGGTCCATAGGTAGACCCTATAGAGTACAGGTGCTGATTTAATTTGTGTGTCAGTATCTTGAAGGGGGGTGGAGAAATCGCACGTGTTCTGCGCGGGGGTGATTGCTATATCTCAGGAAGTAACAGGCGGAATCAAACGAAAATTGGTCCATAGGTAGACCCTATTGAGTACAATCGCTGATTCAATTTGTGTGTCAATATCTCAAAGGGGGTGGAGCAATCAAAAGTGCTTATTTTGTCATTGCACCTACTGTATCTCGAGAAATATTGCTGAGATTTGAATGAAATTTGGAATAACACTAACCCAATAAGGAAGCAAGCATCGATTAAATTTTGGCGCCAATCGCCCCAGGGGGAGGGTGGGGTGATTTTTGCGCTTAGTCAACAATGCGAAAAATCAATTCATTAAAAAATCGCTTTCACGCTATTTAATTATCAAAACAGCTGAAAACTTTCAATGATTTGAAATTTTTAACTGTTGCCAATTTCTTTTTACTAACAAATAAAATGTTTACAATTAATCTAAACAAGGCTTTTGCAATGATTTCCAATTTCGCTCATTGATTCTGCATTTGCAGGGTTATTACGATACTTGGGAAATTGGAGCTGTTTCCAATTATTCGGGCGAGTACGTATTTTATTTTGTAACTGGAATTCATAAGATAGATATAGAAGAAAGTTTCGTGACGGCCACGACAGCTAGTTGTACTTTTAAAATTATAGAGATTTTTACGACTTAAATAAAGATTATTTCTTAATTAACATGATAAAAAGTTATTATTTAACGAAAGTAAATTTTACAAAACAGTTTGTTAAGCTATTTAAGTACTGCTAATTTTCTAAAACTAAAGTACGTATTTTTTTAATTTTACTGTCTAAAAAAGAAAAAAAAGGCTTTTTTTTAAAATGTTTTCGTTTGAGATTACCTGAAAAAAATTTCTATTTTAATTTATAATTCACTTAATTTCTAAAGCATAGTAAAAAATAAAGAAATGTCTTCATTAAGGTCTTTTTTAGCTCAATATTTTACAAGGAAAAAACCTAAATAATGTTTCCCTCCCCCTCCGAAGCGTAATTGAAAGTGGTTTTATTTTTTTATGATTCTAAAATTTTGTTTTTAATTGCATGAACCAGAATAAAGTACCTTGCATAACTAGTAATATATGTAATTAAATTCCTTTCCCAAACAATATTTTAAAGGTACATACGAATCTATAGCAGTATTATCTTCATTTATAAAAGAGGTTCATTTTTTTATATTCTTACATCTTAGGCACATCTTCTATACATGCAATAAAGTAAGATATTTGTTTGTGTGTTTATACTGAGCTTCCCAGATAAACGGTAAGGTCTACTAGCATGAATTTTTGACGTAGAGATGTACATTTTTTTCTGATGTATACCTCGTCGCCCGATGTCTTATTAGTTACTAAGCAAAACACGTGATGTAATAAAATAGATAAAATAAAATAAACATAAAAAGTTCTATTAAGCAAGAAAACTGCAGACGCATGAATCGGATCTACAAGGAGGGTTTTTTCAATGCAAAGAATATAAGCTTATGGATGAATATACATCCGCCAAGCCATAAGCTTACATTATTTGCAGTGAAAAATGCGTTCTAATGCTGAAACACGTGTCTGCAGTTTTCTTGCTCACTTCAGCTTTTTGTGTGTTATTTTCAAGCTCAAAGGCATTTTTTTTATTTTTTTAGCTATTCAATCTTATGAAATTTTTAGCACTATTCTTCAATTAGAGAATGAAGTAAGCGTTGTGTTCCTTTACTGGTAGATGAAATCTTACGCGTTTTTTTTTGTTTTTAAATTTGTTTAGTCATAACTTAACTCAGTTTACCTTTTTTTTTTTTTTTTTTAATAATAAAAAACGAGAAAAATACCTACCAATTATGATTGTAAATGAAGAGCAACTCAGCATAAAAATTAAATTGTCAAAACTGAAAAATTCAACTTTAGTTCTTAAGAGCAAAAATCTGAGAAACTGTCACGCCTAGCATTATGAGGTGATTCATGACCTCTCAGATTGTTTCCAAAAAATTACCAAATGTTTATTATCTTACGGAAAGACCAAATCTAGAATGTTTTGTTCTAAAGTTGAGTTGTTTAGTTTTTATAGATCCCTAAAGGTGAAGGTGCGGTTTAAAAAATTAAGCGGATTTTCAAGACATGGAAGTTGCTATGAGCCAAAACTCTTACCAGGAACTGTTGAACTCCAATTTTCTTTTTGTATATAGAATATATAAGGTTGAAACTTTACAAAATGAATGTTAAATTTGATGTAAGTTGTTGCCGTAAGGTCAGTGAAGGCCCTCAAAACAAGGCATTTTTGACGTTTCTTAGCGATTTTGAGGTCCAAAAACAGCTTGTACATTTCAGTTGCTACGACAAAAGTAGTGTCGTTTGAAAGACCAGTGCAAGCACTTTAAAATAATGTATAAATAACCGAGGAAAGTTCAACGTGTTTTTAGTTGCGTAAGGCCGAACTATGAAAAATGTCATATTTTACCGATATTCAAACGGTCATAACGTCCTCTACCAACAACGTATTGAAGTTTTTTTTTTTTTTTTTACCAATGTCATACTCTATTATTTGTCTTAACAGAACAGTTGAGTCCTTTGAGGCGAAATGTAAAAAAATTTTTTACAAAAAATGCACAGGAAAAAATACATTTTTTGTAAAAAAAATTACATTTCGCCTCAAAGGACTCAACTGTTCTGTTAAAACAAAGACTAGAGCATGACATTGGCCAAAAAAAAAAAAAATCAATATGTTGTTGATAGAGAAAGTTATGACCGTTTGAATATCAGTAAAATATGACATTTTTCATATTTCGGCCTTACGCAACTAAAAGCGCGTTGAACTTTCCTCGGTGATTTATACATTATTTTAAAGTGCTTATACTGGTCTTTTAAACGACACTACTTTTGATGTAGCAACTGAAATGTACAAGCTGTTTTTGGACCTCAAAAATGCTGAAAAACGTCAAAAATGCCTTATTTTAGGGGCCTTCACTGACCTTACGGCAACAACTTACCTGAAATTTAACATTCATTTTGTAAAGTTTGAACCTTCTACATTCCGTATACAAAAAGAAAATTGGAGTTTAACAGTTCCTGGTAAGAGTTTTGGCTCACAACAACTTCCATGTCTTAAAAATCCGCTTAATTTTTGATGCCGCACCTTCATCTTTAGGGATCCATAAAAACTAAACAAAGCTTTAGAACAAAACATTCTGGATTTGGTCTTTCCATACGATAATAAACATTTGGTAATTTTTTGGGAAAAATCTGAGACGTTGTGGTGGGTACATGACTTATTGAAATTTCAGTGAACAACCTACAAAAATCGCTAAGTCTTGCGCTTCTCCCTCCGCCAATTTGATGAAGAAAACGATAGATGGAATCGCTTGAATCGCCTGCGACGCAAAGAAAGTAGCAAACTTTTAGACAGCAGAGCATTTGACAGGAAGTCTTTGACGCACCCCCAATTTACGACTGCACAGGAATGCAAGCTCCTCCCACGCGAGAAACATCTGGTGGAAGAAACAGTTACGGATACGAGGAAGAGTCCCGAAGATAGAAGGAGGAATCGATGAAGGAAAGGAAAAGAAGCTGAAAAATTGCAGTTTTGCACCTGGCAAGGGGTCTGAGGGAGAGAAAAGAAGTGAAGAGAACCACACACAAAAGATGATAAAAAGCATAGTCACCACAGATTCGGCGATTTTTTTCGGATTTTTGAGATTTGTCTATGTGAATGGATATTGGGGCCGGTTTTGAGCGTCTCTGATTGTTAGAATTTGAGCGCCAATTCCGGTACTTGATAATCCTGAGCCAGATATGTGTGTTTTTTAGTGAGGATGAAGGAGACAAAACCCAACATGTAATCAATGGATGAACGATTAAATATGTAAACCCCATGTGGTGAGTTGTTTTTTTTAAGATGTTTTAGTCTTGCATTTTCTGAACGCCGCGCCTTGGGCATTTCACTCCAATGCAATGTACCTTTCTTTCTCTTCGTGTCGTGTTTAATTGCGGAATGTCAAGTGAGCAATTTTTACTGTTTGGTAAATTAACTTTATAATTTGTATTCTTCTAGTCTTGTAATAATGATTTGTGGATTTTTTTAAGCACTAAACGATCACGCGGCCTAATTTATTCCTTTTCAAAATTTGTAATGTTCTTTGCTCACTGCATTCCAGATGAGGTTGATTTTCAGGAATTGGAGCAATGCTCGGAGCGAGTTTTTCCTTTTTCAGCAGGATATTTGAGCTAATATTTACAAAAGTGCCAATTTGAGTCCCAAGCGAATTTTCCCTAGTATTTCAATAACTAGTTAAAAAAATAATTTTCCCCAGAAAGAAGATAAGGTTCTGCTTTTATTTCATCAAAAAACATCAGAAAAAAAATTTTTTTTTCTTCAGAAAATTTTGTTTTTATACATCAAAAATCAGATCGGTAACGTGTCCCCAGTAGCAAAGCTTAGCATGCAAACAGGTCATGCACACTTTCTAACTTCGCAAAAAAATGCACTTGCACAAAAAACGATTCTATTTTGACCCCTTTGTTAATATTTTACTTCATTTTTGTTTTAATTGATTTCTGTTTTTCTAGGGAATGTGAAATAAGCGTGTCCCAAGTTCCGCCGTCAGAGTGGTAACAATAACTTCCGATCTATGTTTAGGCCCCAAAAATCATTTCCTGCACCTATACCACGTGATACTGAGTACCTGGTGGGATGTTTTATCGAATCGTAATTAAAAATTTGCATTTCTGCATCTAAAATTGTAGGTAAGATTTTTTAAAGTGATTTTATAAAATGTGTGTCATTTGAGTCATCAGATCGGTAACACGCTCTAAAATGTGCAGTTTTTATTATTTTAAAAATTATTTTATATATAAGTATAGTCCTTTATCACAAGTGAAAAAACCACGTGTTTGATTTTGGTTTAGTGCGATCGACTCGGAAATAAAAAAAAAACTTTGTCAGTTTGTCAGATCGGTAACAGTCAGAGCGGTAACATTGAAAAACAGCGAATATGTTACAGAACTAACTCACACGTTTCAGAATTATAAAAAGCAAAAATCATAGGTGTTAGCCATATATATTGAATATTTTCGTTCTTAAAAAATGAAAAGCAATGAGTTTTAGTACAATTGCTTCATTTGTGGTTTGTATGACCTAACAATAGAAGTTAGTAAAATAAGAAAAATTGACACTGCAGAAATTAAGTTAATTAATTATTATTATTTTATTTATTTATTTATTTATTATTATTATTATTTATTTTTTTTTTTGGTGCTTCAATTTCTCATAACTTCGCTAAATAACTAGATAATAACTAGCATGCTAAATTTGAATTTCTGATCAAGAAATTAAATTTCCTGCAACTAATTAAAGAAAAGCAAGCAGCAGAGTTGTGTGTTGAAAAAGATGAACTTGTGTGTTGTTTCAAAACAAAACAAATGTTTTATTAGCTTGGATTTGGTAATCTCATAATTTCTTTTATCTAAAAACCTTATCGCTCATTTTTATTTTCAAGAAATGCTTTTTTATAATGAAATTTGATTTTTTAGCCTAATACATATATTTTAATATAATTATCTTGATTCTATGTTAAAAATGCAAGCAAATGATATCATATTTAGAGATGTTAACGAAAACTGAAAGCATAAACTCAAATATGTAACTCATATTAACATCACATCTGTAACATTCATCAGATCTGTAACGGCTTAAAAGTTAGTAATCTAAGGAGGGGGTAAATAACTTCCTTGACCTCCCCCTTTTTATTTCTTGCATTTAGACCCAATTTAGACTTAAAATCCAATGTTAGTTTTTTCTGCAAAAAAAAATTTTTTTTCAGAAAACTCCAACTTCAAATTGGCACTTTTCTAAATATTGGCTCATTTATCTTTTTCTTACAGCAGAAATAAAGCTTATCTTAAATATTGGGAATATCAGTTTTAACTATGTTTAAATTATTTTATGAAGTAAATTATTGAAGTTTATAGGATGATAATTTTTTATTAATTTGTTAAAGTCAATTCTTTTGTGGAAATTAACTTCTTTTGGATAGAAACTTCTTTTTTTTTTTTTTTGAGTAACATGTTTGGTAGGGTGTATTTTAGCCATGAATCAGATGAACCACATAGCTAAACTAAGAAACATTTTTAATTTCACTACACCACAGGCGTGACACTCTCTCAGATTCTTGCTCTTAATCATTACGTTAAATCAGGAAAAACAATCGGTTCCAAGTTAAAAATACCGGATTAAGCTAAGGTTTGCTCCAATAAGTCAAGCTTTAAAGCAAAAACTTGAAAGAATAATGCCATAAGGGATCATTAGTTGCTAAGTTTCTCAAAATTAATACCTTTTTTTTTTAAATTCAAAAAGACAATCACTAAGAAAATATTAAAAAATACATAAAACATCATCTTAGCAACTAAGGATGAACGTGTTTATTGATTAATACCAACATAATCTGTGCCTCAGAACCAGAACGACGTGTCCAAAAATGACAATTTTCACTGTACTAACTGCATTGTATATAGAATCTTATTCTGCATTTGCCTATGAGATCGTTATTACATAAAAGATATTCCTTCGCAGTTATATTTAAGAACATTAAATGAGGATTAGCCCCATCCTTTGCATACCTTCGACAATAGTTTTCGCCCACTCCTGAAAGTTACGAAAATGAACCTACGTTCGCCTGGTTTTGATGTACAGAAATAAATCAATAAGCTGTTTGTTTCAAAATCGTTGTATAAGGCTTCAAAAATAAACTGTTTTATCCACAGACATGTCATATCTCTCGCATTATGTTTTTAGTTTAATCCTACAAGGAAAATATCAATTCTTAACGATGTTTTAGCTCATTATTAGGACATTGTCAAGCAAAAAAGATTGATTATTTGCAAGAATTAATTGCTAATCATGCTATTTGAGATGTATATAAACTCATTTACAATAAGCTTTTAAATTCATATCGCATAAATTTTGAGCATGATTCATAAATTTCTTTTTTTTTTTTCATCTAAGTTTACACGAAGTCTTTGTAGTTCGAATTAATTTCTAACTTTGGCAAAGTTTACACTTCCAAGGAAAATTCGAAACTAGAAACTAATGGGTTTCTTATTCTTTATCTTTCTCGGAATCTTTGCGTTACTTCTGCTAACTCTAATGCTATATATCTTTCGATTCATGACAATTATATTTCCCCGAATTTTTCTCATATTTAATCACTTCTATTCCATCTATTCTCGTTACAGTCTACATTTTACTGAGGTGCTTTTTCTGAACGAGATTTCTGAGAATCTTCAAGGATTTTGTTCTTTTTTACACAGTCTTAATTTCACCACATTACGCGATGAACAAGATATTTCTATGCCACGAGGGTTTATTTTGCTACCTCTAAAAGTCTAACTGTTTCTTCATTGTAATTAGAATATTTGCCTTGGAGTTTGCATTGCTTGCCACCTACTTATAAAATTTTAGATTTATTATAATCAATGTTCAATGCATTTTCATGTACAAAATAAGTGGCATGATACACCGGCAGATAACCGAATATATTGAACCAAAATAAGTGGCATGATAACCGAAAATATTCATTTAAGGAAGAGTTTTCTTATTTATTTTTAATAATTAGCAACGGAATAAAAATAATATTCAAGACTTTTTTTACAAATGATTTTTTTTCAGGCAGTGCAAAAGTTCAGGCAGTTAAGGTAGGCAAACACCCTAATTTAAATACACTGGCGGAAAAAAATCCCAACACCAAGAAAGACTTGTGTTAGATAAACGAAATCTGGTAGGCATGTTTATGCAACTGAAAGATGACATCGATTGAAATTTCGTGTTCCGCGCATAAGTGTGGCGCAGCTGACGTCACTCAGAACATGCAAATAAGGCTTGTTTTAAAAGCGTGTTGTGAAGCTCGTGAGTATTATTTTTCCGTGAAATGTGACGAATTGCGTTCATGTTAGCCAGGAATACCTTTAAGAAGACGAAGAAGCCATTATCAACAGCTCACCGAGTTTAAACGAGGTCGTACAAATTGGCTACGAGAAGGAGGATTTTTATTTCGCGATATTGCAGAAAGACTTCGGTGGAAATGTTTCCACCATGCATGATTATTGGAAGCTATGGGCAAGGGATGGTACTACCTCAAGAAGATCGAGCTCCGAGCTGCCACGTGGCACGACTGAGAAGGAAGATCGCCGAATCTTGCGTACGGCTGTGGCGCACCGTACTGCATCTGCGGCTGACATTCGAGCTGCGGTTGGTACCGTCGTGACCCAAGGAACGGTAAGAAACTGTTTACTTCAAGGACAGCTCCGAGCCAGGCAGCCTGTAGCCGGTATTTCATTGACTGCAAACCACTGACTTTTCCGACGGCAGTGGGGCCACGACAGAGCTCACTGGAGGTCGGAGTGGAAATTTGTTGTAACTTTTGATGACAACAGATTCTGAATTAGTGCCAGTGGTGGCTGTATATTGGTCAGAAGGAGGCCAGGGGACCTCCTGCATCCAAGCGGTTTACGGCCTAGACACGCGGGACTCACACCTGGAGTTATGGTCTCTGGAGCAATTTCCTACGACAGCAGGGGCATTCTTGTGGTTATCCCAAACTCACTGACTGAAAATTTGTCATCAGTCTGTTAACAACCAGTAGTACAGCCCTTCATGAGTAGCATTCAAGGGGGCGTTTTCCAACCGGATAACGCTCGCCCTCACATCGCTGCTGTAACGCAATGTGCTCTACAGAGTGCTGACATGTTACCATGACCTGCAAAATCACCAAGTCTTTCTCCAATTGATAAAGTATGGGATATCATGGGATGGCACCTCGAGCATCATCCACAGTCAGCAATGACGGTCCTAGTATTGACACAGCAAGTGCAACAAGCATGGAACTCCATACCACAAAGTGACATTCGGCCCTTGTATGACATAATGCATGCACGCTTGCAGGCTTGCCTTCAAAATTCTGGAGGTTACACCCTCTATTAAATTAACATAATTTCACATTTGCACAGCATTTTCTTTAGCTTAAATTAGCCAGTGATCTTGTACATTTAATCAATTAAACATGTTAACTAGACAATTGCATTACACAAATTTCATTACTCTACGGCAATTTTTTCTTGGTGTTGATATTTTTTTTCCGCCAGTGTATATATATATATTATATACACACTCTTGAGCACTTAACCTTCCTCTACTATGGTGGGTCGTATCCGACACAAATCAAATTTATATTTTGCGCTACAGCTAAGTTAGAGAGCGCTCCATGGTATCGTCCAAGGGCACCTACTCTTCAGTGTCGTAGGGAAGCTGTTCACCCGACTACATCGGTAAGGTAAGTATACTTATCCCTCCAACAGTAGTGTATGAGTGATCTTAAACCACTGTAGTAGAGGAGTGTTAAATTGCAGCACCAAGAAAGACTGGAGATATCACAACAAAATTTTGCCGTAGATAACATGTTGACCAAGTATCAAATTATTAAATTTATAGACTTCTGTGAAGTGTCGTTCTTGCCAAAATCAGTAGCCGAAGTAGCCGCCATTGTTGCAGATTACCACTGCTGCACACCTCGGCATTGATTCAAACAGACTTTGGATGCGTTCCTGGGGTGCAGCAGACCAAGCAACTTCCACATGTTGCCAAAGTTGATCTGTTGTAGCAGCTGAGGATGTAATCCAGGTCAATCGTTGAGCAACCATGAATCGCATGTTTTCTATCGGCGAAACATACGGAGAGCGAACTGGAAAGGGAAGCAAATCAATTTGGCGATTGATGTAGAACCCTTGGAAAATGCGTACCACGTGTGGTCGTGCATTATCCTGTTGAAATATGGCTGTGGGTAAGCCCTGAAGGTAAGGAAGGACAACCGGGTACAACACCACGGAGACATAGTTGGGCAGTTTAAAGTACCGTCAACGCGTACTAGAGGAGTGAGAGAGTGCTATCCAATACCGCCCCATACCATAATACCCAGTGCAGGACCCGTGTGGTAGTGCATAACGTAGCTGTTTAGTACAGTGCGTCCCAAAAGTTTATAGACAACCACGTTTTTGACACCACAAGCTAATTAAACGAATAAGCGAGACGAAATTATTTATGCAAATATTTAATGACTTCAAAAAATTATTAAAACACTTAAGCAACTCTTACTGATCATATATTTAATTTTAAAAAATATAAACGAAAAAATGCTGTCCCAAAAGTATATAAACAATCGTTATTAAAAGCTGATTTAAGTATTGGTATTCAAAATTTGCATATTACAAGGTCATTTACTTGTGACGCACAAGTTTTCCGAGATAAAAACAAATACGTGTTTCCGTTTCTGAAGATTGGTCAAGATGCCCCGCTATGTGCAGTTTTCTAAAACAGAAATTTTGAAAATCTATCGTTTGAAAGCTTATGGTTGGAAAGTAGTGGACATTGCGCGTAAATTTGGATGCAGTATCAAATCTTGTCAAAAGGTAATAGTTTTGAAGCAAAATATCGTTCTGGATGACCAAAGAAAACAACTAAGCGGCAAGACAGAGAGATTTTGAAATTAGTTTCGACCCAGAATCTGTCAACACGGTCCGTTTGTAAAAGGGTAAACTTTTCAGTGTAAAAATCAACAGTACATCGATGGCTACAGGCAAGTGCATTTCTTGAATATCGCAAATTACGTCGTTCGTCGAGGTTAACAAGTCGGCATAAAAACGCTCGTGTTCAGTGGGCTCGTAGTCATATGAATTGGACAAATAAATGGTTTAGTGTTATTTTTAGTGATGAAAAAAAGTTCAATTTAGGTGGCCCGGATGGTTGGGCACAGTACTAGTACGATATTGTAAAGAACCGCGAACCTTTTTCAGCAGGCAACAAGGAGAAGGTTCACTCATGGTGTGGGGAGCATTTTTTTTTCAATAGAACAACCGATATTGCTTTTTTGAAAGGTCGCCAATGCTCCAAAGACTATCAGAGAACTCTTAATGTACAGTTATTGCCATTTGGAAAGTTGCTAGGTAGTGACGAATGTTTATTCCAGCAAAACAATTGCTCCATTCACACGTTTAATTCAACAATGCAATGTTTTAGACAAAACCAAGTAACTTATTGAATGGCCAGCCCGAGTCCTGACCTAAACCCAATAGAAAACCTCTGGGGAATACTAGCGAGAGATGTATATGCTAATGGAAGACAGTTTACAACAGTTCAAGATCTTAGGCTGCAAATTGAACGTAGTTGGTTTTCATTAAAGCCAGAAATTCTTCAAAATCTTGTTTTAAGTATGCCTGATCGTGTTTTTGAAGTTATTCGAAAAGACGGCTTAAAAATTTGAATGTTAAAATTAATATATTGAGCTGTCTATAAATTTTTGGGACAGTAAAATTTGAGTTTTAATTATTATCACAAAATCTGTGATTGTATAATTAAATTAATAAAAAATATTATTATTGTATGGATATTTTTCATGATTCTAAGTTGTGTTGAAATCGTTGTTTCTTTTTTGCTCTCGTAAAACTTGGAAACCTTGTTGTCTCTAAACTTTTGGGACGCACTGTAGGGCGGGCCGAAATAGGCCGAAAAAAATTTTTTTTCGAAATCAATTTTTGGGTAGCGCGCAAAAGTTGCCTAGTGAGCTAATTAGCACTCTTAAGAAATTTCTTGAATATTAAAAAATATCTAGCCGGCGCTCATTGACAATGAAAAACCGGAGAAAGAGGAAAAAAGAAGAATTTTTGTAAAAATTTTATTTTAAAAATAAATTTAAAATAGTTTGCTGGAATGCAACAAAAATGCTAAGTAATGAACCAGTTTTAGCCCATAAAATATTTCATTGATTTTACTGTACATTTAACGACACATTTCTGACATCAAAAATTGGAGAAAAATGAAAAAAATATTGGATTTCTTTAAAAACCAATCTGAAAATAATTCTTAAAAATTAATTCATAGTGTCATTCATTAATTAATTCTTTAAAAATTCATACTCTCATTCATTATTTAATTCCTCAAAAATCAATTCATTAAAGAGCACTATTAATAATAATAAGCACCTGATTATCATGTAATGCTATCACACATTTTTTAGAATAACATATTTTGAAAAAGAAATATAGAAATTCGATTCATAATACCTCAAATATAATGAATATTATTTTTTTGAATAATATTGTCCTTTGTTTTCAAAAGATGGAAGTTCTTTCCTCGCGTGAAGTTTGTCCCGAATATATCCATTTCGAGCAGTTTCACCACAAACTTTTGTTGCAACTTCAGTTATCAGTTTCACACAACGTTCCACGGCCTGTGTGTGACAGGGAAATTTCTTGAAACTTAAGTCTGTGGGCTTTTCTTTACACATTTCTTTCAAGTCTTGTTCATTCAGACGCATCGTAAAGGATGGCTCCCCTGTTATAGGACAGTTTTCCCAATTAACTAAATCAACATAATCAAGGGCTTCAAAATTAAGTTTAGGAAGCTTGAAAAATCGTAGGTCATCCGAGTTTTTAGGCTTTTTACTTCTAGTGTGAAGAATGCGCCTAACTGTTAGTTCCCGAATGTGTTTTCTAGGGTCAAACAATATTGTTAACAACAGATGTTCAGGATGAGCGAAATACGCATTGTTGGAGTTAACATTGAAGATTATTTGCTGAACGTTCTCTGGAAACTGCCTTGTAAGGGAAAACATTTTCCCAGAAACGCTGAGCACCATGCTGGCAGTTCGGTTTCAATCTTATTTCGAACCACATTGGAGCATAAATTAACACTACGTACTTGACCAACAGTTTAAAATTTTCTGATGGATTTGGCGTGCTTATGTACAAACGTAGCAAACGATTTGCAGTGGTCAGCCATAGTGCAAGACTGAGTTTTCCTGGGCTACTGCCAGCCACGCTAGAAGGGCAACTGCCATCTTTAACTGCTAGACATATTCTGTATAAATACTGTTGCTCAGTACTTAAAATTTTATGTCTTTCATATCCAAAGACAAAGTATTGCAGTCAGTTTTATCGAATTTGACCACTTTATTTTTTCACAATCCTTGAGAAGCTGACCTATGGGTTCAGAATAGGAATATGGTCCCTTGTGCTTTGTTGCTTTGGCGAAACTAAGTCGAAATCAGCGAGAACTGCTGTAGTAATTTTGGCCACTGTTCTATTTGACGCGCCAGTTAGATCTGCAGCTAAGGCTGTATGAGACATAGAAAGTCTCATTTGACTTGTCGATGCTGATGGCTCATCAGTGTCATTAGTTCGCTTCCGTGTACTGGAAAGCGGATAAGTCCATTTAAATTCTTCATCTGTATTTTCTGTACTTTCTCCTGATTCAAGCTCAGTTTCAGGTTCATTCAAGGTAGTAGTACTATCATTAACCCTCAATCCACTTATGCTGGGTATTGAAATGTCTGGTTTATCTAAAACAACTGATGTATCCATTTTCTGGCATTTTTCTTCTTTTTTTCGTAGTTTCTGGGTTGTTACCTTATCCACATTTCCAATAGCCATTTTTCTTGCTGTTCTCTGATCAATCAGAAATTGTTTTCCTCTATCGGGGACTTTTTTTTTCCTGCAACTACATAATATAGATCCGCGCATTTACAAGCACAAATGTCGCATAAAGTCTGCTTTAAATTTGTCCAGCTTTGATTGCAATAATTTCGTGTTTCTATTAGCAATTTTTGTAATCTTGTTATATTTAGAATAATAAGATAAAATCATGTCAATCAATCTCTTTACTGAAACAACGGGAAGGGAAGCACGCTCCCAAATATCCATAACTTTCTTTGCACTACAGCGGCAACACTTGCAGAAGATGGTACTTTACTTCTTTCTCCCTTTATTTGCAATCTAGTGCTCTGATAACATCTTATGTCCTCATATGTTGGAAGAAGTATAGCATTGGAAGGAGATAAGTCTTTCAAGGGTCCAAATAGTAGACCACTTGTACTTGCTCTCGTTACTTTCTTCTTAAGTGCGTTTCTCCATGACAGTCGTTTCGGTTCACAAAACTAACTGAGATTATAATTCAACGAAATTCAAAAATTTTCTTTAGCACACGATTCTGCTCTCGACAACACAGTGCCAGTGTTTCGTTCTGACTGAAGCACAAATAGCAGAGAGACTTTTCTTTCCCCGAGATGGACACTGGACGCGAAGACGACCCCTTTAATTGCTATTCCCAGCTGTGGAGGTGTAGAATTACAGCGTTTCCTGTCGGGGGTTTCGTCTTATCCCTTCTTATTAGGAGGGAGCAAAAAGTTTGTCGTTAAGGTCAGAATGAAAAGGGTTGAGAAAAGGAAGACTATATGCGATCTATTTTATCAGTTTAGGAATTCAGACAATTTACAATTTTTAATACTCAAGGGCTCTATTTGTTGAATATGTCTAAAACAGTAGTCAAATGGTCTTGGAAACGACAAAAGCAATTGCTAGACGTTCATAATACAGGGGAAAAAATAGAAAAAAAAATGATTAAAGATTTAGCATTTGTGTAACAATTTTTCTTTGAGTGTGTGCATTTTTTTAAAAAATTGCGAATAAAAGTCGCTTAAAATTGATTGAATTTTCAATGTATATTCTAAGTAACGCATTAACATTTCTGTATTAGTATTTATACTACTTTTAAAAATATTATTACAAAGGGGAAAAAAAAACCTTTTTTCTCCGTTTTTTAGTCTTAAAAGGATGCAGCTAAGTATTCTAGGAAATGTATAAATTTTTTGAGGGTTACACCTGATTCTCTGACTGATATCTCTACTGTTTGCTAGAAATATTTTGAAACGTATTTATTTTCTGAATTTTTTTTTTTTTTTTGAAAAAAAGTACATTTTTGGTCTTTTTTCTAGGCCAATGAGCGCCGGCTAAATTTTAAACAAATTAAGCGAATTTTTTTGAGAGTAATAACAGGCCCATATAGCAACTTTTCCACACTACCCAAAAACAGATTTCCAAAAAAAAAAATTTCGGCCCACCCTACTGTTTAGCATTCTTTCTCCACGATGTCTCCAGACTCGAATCCAACCATCGTCAGACCATCGTTGTGTTTCAGACAGAAGCGTGACTCGTAGGTAAATACAATTTCATTCCATTCTGCCGTCCACATCCTTCTTTCATTGCGCCATTGGCGGTGGAGACTTTTGCAGTTCTGCTTCAAAGGTAGACGAAGCAATGGACGTCTTCCAGACGGACCGCGCTTTGGTAAACGGCATCGAATGGTACGTGCAGACACTGGAGGATGCGTTACAGATGGAATGTGCTGTGCTATGGTTCGTGATGTGACTGAGTAATCCGTCACTACCACGCGTCTGTAATCACGTGAAGTGGAGTCCCGAAGTCGATGTCATTCACCATGTCGGTCCGGTGTACCCTACTGCTTTCAGCGATCACATATCCGCATAACAGTTGCTTGATTTCGTCCAGCACGAGTGCCGATTTCCCTAAAAAAAACCCATAATCTCGGTAGGCCACTATCCTTCGTCTGTCAAACTCGGATACTTGATCAAAAGATGATCGACGTTTCCTACGATGCATAATTAGTCGTTTTTTTAATTATTTTTTTATTTATTTATTTTTTAAACGACAAGAAAAACACAATCAGCCCAAATCTCCAAGCCTTGAATACCTTTCAAGATGGCGACACAGGCGCGTGATGTGCGTATGCGCTTAAATTATAATCATTTGCATATCTCACCTCCGCTAATGCATGTTGTAAATTTCATATAATTTGCACGCTTCCTTCATGGTATTGCCTTTACGGTGGCCAGCAGTGTATATATATATATATATATATATATATATATATATATATATATATATATATATATATATATGTTTTGAGATTGAGACGTTTTAGTCCAAATATTCTTCTTTTTGAATCCGCAAGAATTTTTTTAATCGATGAATCATTAAATACTCTATACCAGAAAGCAACTTAACTTGACACTAAACGTCACTACGCGCGGAGCCAATAAGAGCTCAAAAGCAGTTAAGGATCTCCTTTAACGCCAAGTAGGCTGTGACGTTTTATCTAGCTCGTTTTTCATTGCCTGACGTCACGACGCCAGTTTCAAGAAACCTTCCAGCGTAGTATAGTAGAAATCGAAAATAACTTATATTCCTCCTTGGTTTTTTAAAAACCACGTTTTCAAAATTTTCATTTACGCAAACAGCTCTAGAAGAAAAAAATATTTACTTTATGAATTTCAAACTCGGCAAAAATGATTAGTGGTTATGTTTCTGTTATATAAAGCTCTAAAAGCTAGAGTACATGTATGTGGGTTATAAACAAGTATTTACTGAAGTTAGGTGACGAAATCGCAATTTTTGGAGGGGAATTCCGCATTCACCTGTAGACCATACTTTTGGTTAATTGTGTCCAATTTTTAAAGGATCATATCCTTCTGCGATGTCTAATAAAGAGATATCCACAAAACGTTTTTTATAAATGTGAAAAAGTAAATCCACTGGAAGTGTTAAGGAAACTTTTTAGAGAAAAAAATGTTTTTTTTTTAGAAAAATCATTTTTTCGTTTAACAAACTGTCAAAATATATTATGTCATTAAACAATCAGTTTGTTTTTAAAAGGTGTAATGAATATTGAAGGAAAAATATTTAAGCTGTTCGCCTACTTTAAACTAGTGACAAGTAATAATGTTGCTGTGTTGCGATCTAGTGGATGATGAAATCAGTATGCCAAGCATCATCACACCAAGCTTTCTAGTGATCTTTTGTGAGACTTGCTACAGATTTGAAGCTTAAACAAAAATGCAGCTTTTAAGAATAAAAACTATTTATATCCTCATAATTTGACGGCGAGCAAATCGTAGATCACAAGTATGAAGCCGTAATATAGAATTCACGGAGGCCTGTTGACATTAAGTACACTGCTTGACATTGAAAATGCAACACCAAGGAGTGGTCAGAAATTGATGAAATTTGGTAAGAAGACAGAGACAGCATGGAAAAATAAGTAATATTTATTTCAAAATAAATAAGCAAAATTTAGAGCGAGGACGGCGTCGGCTCAGTAAAAAGTAGGACCGCCGCGGACAGCGATGCACAAAGAAACACGTCTAGGCATGGAGTCAATAAGCCTGCAGATGGTGTCCTGAGGGATGGCACTCCATTCCCTTTCAACCATTTGCCACAGTTCGTCCTCTGAACGAGGCAGTGACAGGTTCTGCAAACGGCGTCCAATCACGTCCC
Organism: Uloborus plumipes; assembly: GCA_038373865.1. NCBI lineage: Eukaryota > Metazoa > Arthropoda > Arachnida > Araneae > Uloboridae > Uloborus > Uloborus plumipes. The sequence goes on along the minus strand of JAXGGA010001483.1, from coordinate 86,890 downwards.
ACACATGTTCGATTGGTGACAAGTCAGGAGAGTATGGTGGCCAGGAAAGCATCTGTACACCTCGTAGAGCATATTGGCTGATTCGAGCACTGTGAGGCCGGGCGTTATCCTGTTGAAAAATTGCATTTGGCAGACCCTGAAGGTAGGGGATTGCCACCGGCCGCAGTACATTATCTACATATCGTTGGGTCGTCATAGTGCCCCGAATACGAACTAGAGGTGATACGGAATTGTATGCAATAGCGCCCCAAACCATTATGCCACGTTGTCGCGCTGTGGGGCGTTCCATAGTTACTGCCGGATTCGATCTTTCTCCACGTCGACGCCACACACGTATGCGATGACTATCACTGGACAAACAGAAGCGGGATTTATCTGAGAACACTACGGTTTGCCATTCTGCCATCCACGTCGCTCTGGTCAGGCACCATTCCAAACGTTGGAGTCTGTGCTGTGAGGTCAATGGCAGTCTTCTTAGCGGGCGCCGTGATTGCAGGCCACGTGCAACCAGTCGACGGGAAATGGTTCTGATCGACACAGGAACATCCAGGGTACCTTGCACGTGCTGCAGAATCGACGTACAAGTGACTTGCGGGTCCGCCACAGCTTGTCGGTGAATCCGTCGATTCAAGCGGTCTGACGTCACTCTGGCTGCACCTGCATCCCTCAATGTGGCTACATTTCCTCTTTCCAACCATCTCCGACACAGCCGATGCACAGTGCTTGCATCCATGTGGGTATCAGATGCAATTTGACGTATGGACCAACCTCCCCTTCTCAGTCCGATCACCATACCCCTTGTAAAGTCGTCTATATGCTGGAAGTGTCTTCGTTGAGGACGGCGTGGCATTTCCTCCTATCACACGTATCCTTCGAGACAAAAACCAAATTTCTCCGATAATTAGTCTGGCAGAAAAACCAACATGAACATAGCCCACTTTTCAACTTCATTCTCTTATATCTTACTTCACGTGCGTCGGAGAGCTGCGCATTTCATATCATTTGCATAACTCAGTGACGTGCGTCTACGGTAAAATTTGCATGAATTTCTGACCACTCCTTCTTGGTGTTGCATTTGCAATGTCGAGCAGTGTATATTAAATTATGAATACAAGTCGTCGCAAAATATAGCGACGACTGTAAATTTTGATTAGTTTTACGTATTGAAATATTCCGAAATATTCCTTTAAGAATAGTTCTAGTAAATGGTTCTGTTACAGAGTTGGTACGCCAGTTACAAAGAAATGTAATTGTTCAAGAATTACAAATCTAAGCGAACAAGAAGGGAGTTTATCAACCACCGAGCATCATCTGCGTGCATCATATCCCCCCTTACTGCGCTTTCGTCTCAATTACTGTTCATTCATTTCAAATACATGACAGGAGACCCAGTTAACTATTCAAGCGTTTTACATAAAAATGGTGCGGGAAATTCAATATTGAACAGCACTGTAAGCATGCACTTCTTCTAAACCGCACTTTAGTGAGAAATAAACTAAACTTTTCACTGATAAATATTTTTGCCTTTAAGTAGGAGGAGGGAGGAATAAATACAGAAAGTAACAAAAACGTAAAATATATAAAGGCTGGAGTTCTCAAATTTTAGAAATGTCAATGTTTTTGGTGAGGAACATTCTTTAGGGAACTAACAGATTAATTGTCATTTTCTGCTAGTGTATCGGTTTTGTTCTTTGATTTCTACTTCAGGCAGCATTTCTCCTCAAGTTACATCATAACCCCATACAGCAGTGCAAAACACACAAGTCGTATCTGCACTTTTTAACAAAATTGAGTTACTGACTACCATCCCAGGTAGCACAAATAACCTTTAAACGTTTTATAAACGTTTTTAAGCGGTTGTTACAACGTTAATAACCATTTTACAACCTTTAAAAACGAAGTGTTCTACTTGGGATGTGGTTCTCCGTGAAGTATTTTACCTATATACAATGTTTTATGGTCATTCGAGAACAGGAAGTATATATATTTTTTAATTCTGAAAAAGTACCGCCTGAATCAAACACACGGAGGAGCGAAACTTAATACATCAACTAACTGCCATCAGCTAGATTAGCTTCCTGCGGCATGTTGATGCATAACGTCCCCCGTCTCTAACTTTTACCTCATTCTGAAGTTTTATTTGATATAATTTAATGTTCATTCGATTTCAAGACATACCACGCACGTGGCCCGGCGTTGCACGGGCACTTCGTGCCTTGAAAGTAGTGAGGAAAATTTCAAGAAACTACTCCCCGCCAAGGCGGCTCGCTAACAGGCGCTTCACGCCTTTACTTTTTTCCTGTATAAAAAAAAATCATTCGAATTATTGAGATGCTTCGCGCCTTCAAGATGGTGAGGAAAGTTTCAGTAAGTTCAGCTCGCTCAAAGGAGAAAAAGCAGACATTGATACTCAGTTTTTAATATAAGTAGATGGCTCTTCAACAAATGAATGTTTCAAAATATTACAAGTAGCTAGCGATAAAAATACTATGTAAGTCGCCCGCTTATGAGTTTCGTGTTTGATTTAGTTAAGCCTTCATTCAAAATTCTCATTATCATTTTTATTACTGTTTCATGGCAACCACGTTTTGCAATGCAACAATGGCTTTCATATTTAATCATTTATTAGGCTTAATCGCTTTAAATTTGACTACTTATTAATTGATATCTTCGCTAATTAAAATCGTATAATTATTTAAATTGAAACTGATGATGCCTGAAAACCTATCTATCGGTACCTGATTCGACTTTCAGTTCATTGGCGTTCAGGAGAAAGAAGCGTGACATAGAAAGATAGTTAGAAAGATAGTTAGAAAGATACTCAGTTTTTAATATAAGTACATATTTGAGTTTGAGATCGTCTACAGATTCCACTTTTGCGCTTAGCTCGGCAGCATAGATATTTTATTAATGTTTTGATCATTCAGTAGTTAATTTTAATATCTTTGAAAAACAACTTATAACGTCAAATGTTTCAAAAGAAATTTCCAAATAAATAATGCCATTACCCTCCCCCTATTTAATTCATTTAAAATATAATAGAAATCGTACTTCACCCCGGTATTTCATTTCAGTAATATTAAATCTTAAGTACTCAGAAATACCATGTAGTCAATCTTCAAAGTTAAATTAGCAAGTTCATTGCCCTTTCGTTATAAGAATAAAAGTCTGGTTTTATCAGTTACCGTGTTCAAGGGATACCTCGAAAATTGAACACAGATCGTTTTTGTTCACTAATAACCGCGTAAAATTGCTCTTAGTAATTACTACGCATTTCACGTCTATCTTTCTTGAGAATAAACATATGCAGCTTCGAATTGCTAGGATAATACATAATCTATACATAAATCAGAGGTTGGATAGTTAACAATCGGGCTGTATGAATTTGGCTTGATTTGCGTTTGAGGAGTGATCATTTAAATGGTGCTGCATATTTTAAGCCATTTTAATTTTATTTTTTCTCATCTTCATGCATGATGATGATTAGCTATTTTTTCATTTTTTGGTTAATTCTTAATAGGAAAGAAAACAGCTCTTATCAAATAGAGTTATTCTTTTTCATATACGACGTTTTGTGCTAAATATTTCACTTATTACCGGAGTTGAAAGAACAGCGGCCGTTAAAATATGGATTATGTCGTGTGAAGGTGCGATTCATATGAACATACGGCAGTTTTATTTTCAATTTGGTCTAAGCAACCGTTTGATGAGGTAATCAATAGAAAAGTTTTTTTTTTATGACCCTGGCAACATTACCTAAATACAAAGGTTTATGGTAGTTCGAGAACGGGAAATATTTAAATCTGGAACAGTACCATCTAAATCAAATACAAAGAGGCGAAAAACTTTAACCCTTTATGTCACAATTTAATTTATTAATGAATTTGTGTACATTTTTTTGTTTTTTTTTTAAAGTTGAAAATATATCAAAAAACACATTTATCGATTAAAACTTATATAAAAATTTTGGGGGTCTAAGGCTCCTACGCCTTAGGGCCCCCAAGAAAACTATTTCCGATTGTAGGTACCATCTGCCGGCCTTTCAGCAAAGTACAAGGAGTGGTACTTAAAAGTTTCAGCATGATTACAGCCGTTTAGGATTCATAATACAGTAGAGCACCAATTATCCGGGATGTTTGGGACCACAGCTATCCCGGATAACTGAATTTCCCGGTTTTCTGGATCGCTACGAAGCGATATTTGCCAATTGTTTATAAAACCCAAGTTACTATAACAAATAAATGCATCCTGAAGAGAAAACGATCCAGAAGTTCTTATAGATATTACAATATTAAAAATTTCCGAGCTATATGCCACTTATATGTTATTTATGAAGAAACCGTTCATATTCATTTAGGTATTTCAAAAGAAAAACAAAAAAAAAGCTCTTAATTTTTTAGAAATTGCCGAAAATACGTATTTTAAAAAGTGGCGGAAAAATCGACAAAATGTTGCCGGTTTTCTGGTTTCTAAGGCTCGACCGATGGCATTTTTTGGCCGATTGGCCAATGCCGATTGTACGCCGATTGTTCAAAGTTGGCCGATGGCCGATGGCCGATTATTTTCCTCTTCCATCGGCCGATGGCCGATGCCGATGCCCGATGGCAAAAAAAAATCAAACGGTTAAAAAAATAAATGTTTTATAAGAGTCTTGAAGGGTCATATATTCATTTCATTCTACTTTTATATCTGCGAATCCAAGATAATTGTAATCATTAATAGGGATGCACCGATTAATCGGCAGTACCGATTAATCGGCCATAATCGGTTTTGTAATTTTGCCGATTGTTAATAATCGGCAAAATTGGGCCGATTAATCGGCCGAAAAAAATATTTTTCAAACATTACTTTTACTAGGAAACTATGATGAATAATATTAGTAACAGTAATAATAATCCTCACAGTTGATATAAAGTTTTTTTAAATTAATTCTCCTACTTTGAATTAATATACATAGACAATGATGCAACATTTTTCATGTGCGATAGTTTTCTCCTTAGCACAGTGCTTTCAGATAACCTCTAATTTTAAAGAATAAAAGAATTGGATTAAATTGCTACTAATTAATAAATTATATAAATTAAAAGTACTCCTAAATTGGAGTGTTCACCTCACACTCCCCTCCCCTCCTTTCTTTATGCATTTTTATTTCCAATTAACATAACTAACAATGTGTTAATGATATTATTGACACTAATATGAAAATTGGTTCTAAGAAATTTGATAAAATATTGAAATTATTTTGTGAAAACTAGGAAAATGGAAAAAAAATCTTCTTTCAGAACTAAATTACTTACTATTTCTAAACTTGGAAGAGAGAAAAAACAGTGACAGTAAAATTGGTAGTAGAAAAACAATTATGAGTCATTTCATAGTGACTAACGTAACATTCAGAGTTGGATGTTGTAACTGTTTTTACTTGTAACTTAAAGGATAAAAATATTTCTTAGTTATTGCTGGTGGATTTACAATGTACATAGTATCTATGCATCATTTCTGCTAAGAATTTTAAAAAAATCGCTGACAGTAGATATTTTTTCAACCAAAATAGCAGCGTGACTAACGTAACATTTTTGCAATCCTGAAAATGAATGCTCATGCTGTGAGGCAAAAATTTCTCAAAGTTAAGCAAGTGTGAAAAATTGAATGATATATTTGAAAAATGTGTAAAGTTGGCTCTTAAAAAAAAAAAGACATTTATTAAATCTTAATTTTTTTTTAGTCTTAAGTGTCACTTTTACTCCAGATGGAGTGTGACTAACGTAACGTGACTAACCTAACCATCGAATAACAAGCAGTAAACACACTACAAACGATTTATTATGGTTAATCTCAGTAATAATTAAATACTTTTTCAATTTTTTTTAAAACTTCTTATGTTGTATGATGGCTATTTACTTATTTATTTATTTTTTGACACTTTTTTCACTTCGATATTTTTTTTCTTCGGCTGAGGTTGACATTTCTATGGAATGACCCTTATCTATATCATTAATCGGCTCAGCCTATTAATCGGCCGATTATCTACAACCGATTAATCGGTAATCGGTCAATTTGCTTATCGGTGCATCCCTAATCATTAAGATGAAGTCATTCAGATTTTGGCCTAAATTGCTAGATTTTCCTGCACATACTTGTTTCACAAAAATAAACTAGCTATCGTGGCAACCACGAAACTTTCTTCTATATCTATCTTTAATTCCGGTTACAAAATAAAATACATACGCGCCCGAATAATTGAAGACAGATCCAATTTTCCAGTTATCGTAATAACCCTGCAAATGCAGAATCAATGAGCAAAAGTGGAAATCATTGCAAAAGACTTGTTTAGATTAATTGCAAACATTTTATTTGTTAGTAAAAAGAAATTGGCAACAGTTAAAAATTTAAAATCATTGAAAGTTTTCAGCTGTTTTGATAATTAAATAGCGTGAAAGCGATTTTTTAATGAATTAATTTTTCGCATTGCTGACTAAGCGCAAAAATCACCCCACCCTCCCGATGGTGCGATTGGCGCCAAAATTTAATCGATGCTTGCTTCCATATTGGGTTAGTGTTATTCCAAATTTCATTCAAATCGCAGCAATATTTCCCGAGATACAGGAGGTGCAATGACAAAATAAGCACTTTTGATTGCTCCACCCCCATTTGAGATATTGACACACAAATTGAATCAGCACCTGTACTCAATAGGGTCTACCTATGGACCAATTTTCGTTTGATTCCGCCGGTTACTTCCTGAGATATAGCAGTCACCCTCGTGCAGAACACGTGCGATTGCTCCACCCCCCTTCGAGATATTGACAAACAAATTGAATCAGCACCTGTACTCAGTAGGGTCTACCTATGGACCAATTTTCGTTTGATTCCGCCGGTTACTTCCTGAGATATAGCAATCACCCCCGCGCAGAACACGTGCGATTGCTCCACCCCCCTTGGAGGAATTCGCTAAAAAAAGTCAGGTGCACCAGTTCACATGGTGGTACATATGTGCAAAAACTTTTGTTCGATTTCATTCAGTAGTTTTTGCTCTAGCGCGGCCACAAAAACTGGTCACACACATACAGACTCCACACACAGACACACACACACACAGACAGACAGACATTTTCCAAAAATGGTCGAAATGGACTCAGCGCACCTCAAAACGTGCAAATCCGTCAAAATTCGACATTCGAAAATTTTCACGAAACCAATACTTTCTTCTATATATTAGATATAGAAGAAAGTAAAAATTAAATTTTCATGTGCCGTAAAATAGGTGAATCGGAATACTTTTCAGCTTTAATTGTAAAAAAAAGTAGTGAGTTTTTTAATTTGATTTTTTGGGTAATATTGTTTTGCTTTTGCTATTCCAAGCAAAGATAAAACATTTCGAACAGTTATTATTTATATATATATATATATATAGGAATTTAGGGGTGTTCCGAATCACCCCGCTGATAGGGGTCAATCGGAACACATGCTAAAATATTTATTTTTTTCAATTTGACCTGTAATAGGTCTCACAAACATGAGTAATATTGATGAAATTATATTGATGAAATAATATTGATTGAATAAGAACAGGTAGTTACTGTTAAATAAAAATTTATTTGCTGTACCAGTAAACGTTTATGATTTGTCAAAATTTAAAATGATTTTGAACTTATTAAAAATTTAAATTAATTTTAAGAAATGCTTTTGATTTGAAATACAAGGCTGTAACATACATTGAAGTCACTTATGAGTCAATATTTATAAAAGTGCAAATTTGAAGTTGGAGTTTCCTGATTAAATGTTTTTTTTTTTTTTTTTGAAGAATAAAAATTAATATTGGATTCTACGTCTAAATTGTGTCTAAATGCAAAATAATAAAAGGGGGGAGGTCAAGGAAGTTATTTACCCCCTCCTTAAATTACTCACTTTTAAGCCGTTACAGATCTGATGTTAATATGAGTTACATATCTGAGTTTATGCTTTCAGTCTTCATTAACATCTCTAACTAGCTGTCGTGGCCGTCACGAAACTTTCTTCTGTATCTATCTTATGAATTCCAGTTGCAAAATAAAATACATACTCACCCGAATAATTGGAGACAGCTCCAATTTCCCAATTATCGTAATAACCCTGCAAATGCAGAATCAATGAGCGAAATTGGAAATCATTGCAAAAGCCTTGTTTAGATTAATTGCAAAGATTTTATTTGTTAGTAAAAAGAAATTGGCAACAGTTAAAAATTTCAAATCATTGAAAGTTTTCAGATGTTTTGATAATTAAATGGCGTGAAAGCGATTTTTTAATGAATTAATTTTTCGCATTGTTGACTAAGGGCAAAAATCACCCCACCCTCCCCCTGGGGCGATTGGCGCCAAAATTTAATCGATGCTTGCTTCCATATTGGGTTAGTGTTATTCCAAATTTCATTCAAATCTCAGCAATATTTCCCGAGATACAGTAGGTGCAATGACAAAATAAGCACTTTTGATTGCTCCACCCTCCTTTGAGATATTGACACACAAATTGAATCAGCACTTGTACTCAATAGGGTCTACCTATGGACCAATTTTCGTTTGATTCCGCCTGTTACTTCCTGAGATATAGCAATCACCCCCGCGCAGAACACGTGCGATTGCTCTACTCCCCTTCGAGATATTGACACACAAATTGAATTAGCACCTGTACTCTATAGGGTATACCTATGGACCAATTTTCGTTTGATTCCGCCGGTTACTTCCTGAGATATAGCAATCACTCCCGCGCAGAACACGTGCGATTGCTCCACCCCCCTTGAAGGAATTCACTAAACAAAGTCAGGTGCACCAGTTCACATGGTGGTACATATGTGCAAAAATTTTTGTTCGATTTCATGCAGTAGTTTTTGCTCCAGCGCGGCCACAAAAACTGGTCACACACAGACTCACACACACACAGACACACACACAGGCAGACATTTTCCAAAAATGGTCGAAATGGACTCAGCGCACCTCAAAACGTGCAAATCCGTCAAAATTCGACATTCGAAAATTTTCACGAAACCAATACTTTCTTCTATATATTAGATGTAGAAGAAAGTAAAAATGATATAATTTTCTTTCATTTTTAACATAGAATTAAGATAATTATATTAAAAAATTTATATTAGCTAAAAATCAAATTTCATTATAAAAAAGCATTTCTTGGAAATAAAAATGAGCGATAAGGTTTTTAGATAAAATAAATTATGAGATTACCAAATCCAAGTTAATAAAACATTTGTTTTGTTTTGAAACAACACACAACTTCAATTTTTTCAACACACATCTCTGCTGCTTGCTTTTCTTTAATTAGTTGCAGGAAATTTAATTTCTTGATCAGAAATTCAAATTTAGCATGCTAGTTATTATCTAGTTATTTAGCGAAGTTATGAGAAATTGAAGCACCAAAAAAATAAATAAATAAAATAATAATAATTAATTAACTTAATTTCTGCAGTGTCAATTTTTCTTATTTTACTAACTTCTATTGTCAGGTCATACAAACCACAAATGAAGCAATTGTACTAAAACTCATTGCTTTTCATTTTTTAAGAACAAAAATATTCAATATATATGGCTAAAACCTATGATTTTTGCTTTTTAATAATTCTGAAACGTGAGAGTTAGTTCGGTAACATATTCGCTGTTTTTCAATGTTACCGCTCTGACTGTTACCGATCTGACAAACCGACAAAGTTTTTTTTTATTTCCGAGTCGATCGCGCTAAACCAAAATCAAACACGTGGTTTTTTTCACTTGTAATAAAGGACTATACTTATATATAAAATAACTTTTAAAATAATAAAAACTGCGCATTTTAGCGCGTGTTACCGATCTGATGACTTAAATGACACACATTTTATAAAATCACTTTAAAAAATCTTACCTGCAATTTTAGATGCAGAAATGCAAATTTTTAATTACGATGCGATAAAACATCACACCAGGTACTCAGTATCACGTGGTATCGGTGCAGGAAATGATTTTGGGAGCCTAAATATAGATCGGAAGTTATTGTTACCGCTCTGACGGCGGAACTGAGGGACACGCTTATTTTGCATCGGCTAGAAAATCAGAAATCGATTAAAACAAAAATGAAGTAAAATATTAACAAAGAGGTAAAAATAGAATCGTTTTTTGTGCAAGTGCGTTTTTTTTGGGGGGGGGAGTTAGAAAGTGCGCATGACCTGTTTGCATGCTAAGCTTTGCTACTGGGGACACGTTACCGATCTGATTTTTGAAATATAAAAAAAATATTTTCTGAAGAAAAAAAAATTCTGATGTTATTAGATGAAATGAAAGCAAAACCTTATCTTCTTTCTGGGGAAAATTATTTTTTTAACTAGTTATTGAAATACTAGTGAAAATTCACTTGGGACTCAAATTGGCACTTTTCTAAATATTAGCTCTTATATCGTCCACAAATGTGTACTTGTCCTTAAAACTAGCAGCTGTAGCTTGGCTTAAGTTTTTTCATTACATCTTCTGGGATGTACGCTGCCTTTCCTTTAGTTTCTTGAAATCTCTGGGTTTTGAGGATTGTCTTGTAAGATTTTTCCACTTATTCATCACTGTCTGTGTGCTGGACTTTTGCTACATAAAGTCTGTAAGACTTCCCCCATGTATTTTAGGTAAAAAGAAGTCTCCTGGAGCAAAAATCTTTTTAAATCTGCAACGTTCTGTCATTCTAAGATCTCGTTGCTCACGAGAAAAGATAAACAGTAATAAATCCTTGTTCTTGTCTTGACTAGAAGAATTGGGGTTAGAATTTTGATTTTTCAAACAGTTTCTTCCTTTAAATAAGTTTGAGTTGGAATAACAGAACCAAGTGTTCCGATTCACCCTTTATTTTTTTTCCTATGGCATTTTTCAGAATTCTTTACTTTTATAAAACAATTTTTTAAAAATTTATATTCTAATGTGGGATGCTGTCGTTCAGATACATGCATATGTTAAACATGCCACTCTTAGGTTTAAAATACAAGAAGGTTTGTATTTGCATATGAATTTTTGCAGTCTATGAAAACTTAATGTTTTCTAGTATTCCACATGCAGCCCTGCTTATAAGCCAGTAGCTTTGCCAGATTGACAAAAGTAATTTTTTCCTACTTCCTATGATCTTACCTTTCTAAAAAAATACAATAATAATAGCGAAAACTACCCAATAAGATATTTATGAAGAATTTCTTTGTACGGTCGGAAAGTTTTGTTCCGATTGACCCCCGCTATTCCTATACACCCCATTTTACGGTAACACAATATTCGATTTCAGAAAAGAAAAATGAAAACAATGATCTTATCACATAACAGAGAAGCCAGAGGTGGGCCCTTCCTCAAAATTTTACAGCATAGATCATTTCTTCTCTTAAAAGAAATGTGTTTGCCTAATTCATCTGGCTAACATCTTTAAAATTAAAAAGGAAAAAAAAGCTTTCATTCCCCTACACAAAAAAAAGAAAAAATAAAAAAAAGAAAAAAAAATTAATTGGGCCATTCAAAGGTTTTACTGTAATTTTAAAAACTCTCATCAAAGAGATCGCTCGGAAGGTGTTTGCTGTGTTGTGAAAATTTCGGTATCTGCCCGATTCAGAAAATTCCAAAACCCAGAACTGTGTTGGTCCCGTTGCCGCTCGATTTCAAGCCACATGGTGAACGTACTTTTAATTGTGAAGTAAAAAATAGAGAAGATAGAATTCCCTCTTAAGAAAACTTTTTTTTGTTTAAACATCGGCCAGGCATCGGCATTTAGATGTTTTCGAGGCCGATGGGCCGATGTTTTTCCCAAATTATCATCGGCGGCCGATGCCGATGGCCTATGGAAAAATTTTCAACCATGAGCGCCGATGCATCGGCCGGTCGAGCCTTACTGGTTTGCCGGTATTTTGGTTCCCGGATAAAAGGTTCTGTACTGTACTAAATTAATATAAACGAGACTTCTGAGTCCCGTCGGAGAATAAAAGGTTTAGAAGCAATATCTCAGTTTGCGCTAGACTGCAGATACCACATTTGCGCTTATCACGGCAAAATAGACACTAAAACCTTTATTTGCTTGGGAAAAGAAAATAAGCACATCCTATGATTAACAGCACTGAGAACCGTACCCCTATCTCTTGCACCTCCAGGGGTCTGCGGGTCAACTGTCCCCTCTCAAGCGCGGAGTCTCCACTCCTCCCCCTCTTTTAGAGAGGCACGCTGATTATCGTCCTTGGATGACTGAACTTACAAGTTACGTGCCTAGATCCGTCGTTTATGGGGTTGAGGGGGGGGGTCAACCGCCCCCGGGCTTTAAGAAATCAATGTATTTGCATATAAGTGGTGTTAGTAAGGGTGGATTTTCGTATTTTTTGCATTGTGTTTACATCTTTTGACCCTCCCATCCCCAGGAAAAGCTTGAAATGACGGGCCTGGATGTGCGCAATACCCATATTCATGTATAAATGGTTATTCAAGTATAAATATAAAGATTCGTTTCCGCTTTACACTTGGCGGATCTAAAACGGGGCTGGGGGATTTAAAACTATTATATATACGGGCAACTATAAAATAGTATCAAATTTGATTTCAGTGGACTTGTGTCTATTAAAATATATAAGAGTTATCATTTCAACAATCAAATGGTAAACATTTATGGATTTGGTGATTGCGTTCCTCGTTATTTTGCTTTCCTAGGCATTCTTCGAAAAGAAAAAAACTGATACGAAAAGCATTGTTCAAACAGTTGAAATAACAATATCAAGATGTTCCGATACTGAAATTTCGACGGTAGCTCAAGTTAGAAGTAAAGGGTTAACACTGTACTTATGCTGTACTCTCCTATTATTCCAGCCGATTCTTTCCTATCAACTCATCTTTCTTCTTAAAACTTCTTTCAAGAATTAATCACATATTTTTGCCGTTTTTTTTTTTCACTTCTGATGGATTTTTTAAGGAAATGGTGCCTTTACTCTCAAGTCAATAAATTTTTACAATTGAACCAGGATTAAATTTTGTAAAAAGTTGAGATCCATATACGTTGATGTAGACACGAATGATCCGCACCAGTATTCTTTTGATCTACATTATAAACGATTGGATCTATCACTTGTACTCACCAATACTTTATACTTAATTTATTCAAAGGAACATTTTCCTTCAGACATGCTGCTAGAAAGTCAAACCGATTTTCGAGCATTAACTTAAGTAAAACAGCTGAGTAGCGTTTTTTCACCGGTTCATTTTGAGATTTTCGATCAATTCAAGAATTTAGCAAGATTCTTCTTCGTATCTTCTATCTCTCTCTGACATTTTTGATACGCATAAACAATCCGTAGGGAGAATAGTTTATTTTATAGATTCATTCTCTCCTAACTAGATTATTTTTCGACAGATTTTTCTTGAGGCGTTCTCATAATAAAGACTAATATTTTTGGAATATTGAGCTAAAATTCTTAGTTTAAGTGCTGGAAAAAGTACTGATTTTCTTCGAGCTTAATTTTTAATTTATCTATTAACTCGAACAAATCTATAAAATTTTAATTGAACTCTTGGTTTTCGGATGGAATAATTGAAACTATAAAATTCCGTAATTCGCGGTAACTCATAGAAATTTCGCTAATTCTGAGAAACTTAACTTTTAAATTGATATATAAAAATATCTATATGCAGTGAGAAGAAAAATATTGCAGTCTGTTATCAATTTTGAGTAAGAAATATGTTTTCTGATATAATGGTACGTTCTAAAATAATATGAAAAACAAATGTTGAAGGAATCTTCTGTTTTCCTTAGGGAGTGTCACAAATGATGTCATGCTTTGAGGGAAAGGGATTAGTGAAATTGTGATAGTTTATCACAAGGGGGAGGAAGGGCTAAAAACAAATGTTAGAAGTATTTTTTATGAGAATATGTTAATGCAAAAAGATGTGACATGTGACAAAGGAGGAAGGGGGTAAACTGTAGTATGTTAATTTGGGACAAAAAGGGGGAGAGGGTCAAATGCTGTAAACAATACTGTGACATTACAAATAGACAGCAATTTATGTGCTTTTATGATTTAATTTACCCCAAATTAGCCTCTGTCTTTTTCTAACTAAGAAACCTAAGTCTATAATTAACGCAAAATTAAATTCACTTTGACTAAAGAATAAACAGGGCGATCCCTATGAAATGGAACAAGAAAAAATAAACCAGGTGAATGTCGTAATTGCCATATTTTAATGATGTTAAAATTGAAAGGAAACTATAGTTATCCAAGTCTCTGTAGATGCGCTGGTGTTAGCCAGCCGATGAAACAGCAAATATCCTCATAGCGGCCCAGTTCCTATTACACTCGTCATAAAATGCACATTATTGCTGAATGGCGAACTTCAATTACATCGCTGCTCAGAGGTGTTCTTTACTTTTCTCCTTATTTATAGAAACAAATCCTTTATAAACAAGAAAACACCATGGCGTTTGTGTTTAATCATTCAGGAAATAAAGTACCCATATTGTTGTTGGTAAATAAGACAAACTTGTGGCTCTCAAATAATATGGCGTTTTCTTTTTTTTTTTTTTTGTTTTTTTTTTTTAATGACCATCTTAAGTAGGGCTTTTTTTAAGGATAGGGCTAGTTAAAGGTAGAATCACGAAAAAAAAAAGTCATGCTAGGTCGTAGGGTAGTTGTTGATTATGTAGGAAAGACCAATTTGTAATACATTCTCTCAATTGCAATTTTTGTTTTATTATTATTCATTATTATTATTATTATTATTATTATTAATATTTCGTATTTTCTGCCTCTGTTGTTGTTGTCTCGGTCCAGCTATACTACACTGCAACCTTTCTTGACAACAACATCATGACGTCAGCGTGACGTTAAGGCCCGGTTTCCTAGAATCGTCGCTGACGCCGGGCGCGACGCACGCCGGAATCAGAACCAGTTTGATTGGAGCGTGGCATGAAGCGACGTCACTCTGCTGCTCAGGCGCATGCGCAAAAGGCGGCGGCGTCTGTCGCCTCGCCAGAAATCGACGATTTCACTCCTAGGAAACCGGGCCTTTAGCCTATGAAAAACGAGCTAGAGAAAACGTCACAGCCTACTTGGCGAATTAGAGGAGATCACTGACTGCTTGTGAGCTCTTAATGGCTCAGCCCGTAGTGACGTTCAGTGTCAAGTTAAGTTGCATTCTAGTATAGGCTGGCAATTTTTGGTGCTCTGCTTTACTATCTGTGCCGTAATTTGGATTGAAATCCAACTTTCATAGTACACATGCCATAAGGGCCCATTTATAGGGAAGGTAGTCATTCACAGGACAACAATGCACTCACAAAAACAGGACAAGGACAAGAGAGAAAATGCACCAATTTGAGCCGGAATTCGAACCCAGAACCTCTTCATCCAGTCTGATCCACAGTCACATCAGTGGTGAAGATACTGCGCATCATGTAATAGTTTTTTAAACTAGTCAACATTAGAAAAAAAAATTCACCCTAAGTTTTTGGCAGTGTTTTTTTTCAGAATGCACTATTTTTGAAAAATGAGAAACAACTCCCATTCTATAAACGTTTATAGGAAAACATTTGATATGTTGTAGGAATTAAACAATTTCCAACGTTAGTTTGGAATTTAATATAGTTTACATGTTTATGCTTTTAATACCAAAAACATGTACGTCTGATCAATAAAAATATTTCATCGATAAGAAACATGCAGTTATCGCTTGAGTTTGCTTCCATATGATGTATCTCTTTTGAAAACTTGAAAAACCCCATTTAAATGTTTTCAGTATCAAATTTTCTTATAGGAAATCTATTTTGAAGGAAAACTTGATGGGTTCTCGCCATAAAAAAGAAGCGGATAATATAAGTGAGGAATACTTGATTTTAGCATTTTTGAAAGGTTTTCAAGGAAACACAATGGGAGGTTATTTTAAAAAGTGAGCAGTCAGAAGAAATATTCATAATCCTACAAAAGAATTTCGGTTAGCCCTGTCTTTTATGTTTTTTATCCAATTTTGTGTTTTTGGTAAAATGTATACGAGGAGCTTGTAGGAGAAAGAAAAAGAAAAAAAACACATTAAATTTTCTGGATAAATGTTAACAGTATTTTAAAACGTGGAGACAACAAAATAGTTTTCGATCTTTTCTAAAATTATATGATTTTTTTTTTTTAAACTCTCATTTAAGTATTTATGTACTCTTGTGTCAAGTATAAATTAATGCACGTATGCTTGCATTCCGATAGGATATGTTTCATGTATTTTGAATCAAAATATTTGTAAAGTGCTTGGACATTTAGAGTGACAAATACAGAAAATAGGTAAAAAATGAGAAGTCTGTTGTCTTCCAAAGCTGTCAAAGCTGCCTTTCAAGCCACTTACAATTGATTTTGAAAAAAAAATTCATACACTAACAGCATTGCTTGAAAATCTTGCAGTGCAAGGTAGTTCGCAATGTGAAAATATCATGTAGATCAGCATTTAATCTATTTCGGATTCATGTTGTTGTTGAAGTAGTACAACTTAGTTTGTAGTGCTTCAGCATTATTATTAAATTCGCATCATATAGAATAATATTCATAGGGTAAGTACACCAAAGTCAAAAGTTTGAATACATGTTTGGATGCTTTCAAATTTTTTGAAGGTTATGTAGAAATGTTTTTGCAAAAAAGCAAGTTCTAGAAAACGTAAGATATTGAGAGTTTACTTTAAATACATAAGTTAAAATATTAAGAGTTGATAGTTATTAAAGAATAATTTATTCTGAGGATCTTTTTTCTGTGTATGAGCGTTTATATATATACATATATATGACATATATATATATATATACATATATCAACACTGAATTACATATTGATACATGTATGTACCAAATTTTATTCTAATTCATGCAGTAAGTTTTGAGGTAGAGTCGCCCCAAAAAATGGGTCACGCAGATTCACACTTACAAATTTTCCTTTAAAAAAAATAAACGGTAAAATTGAATTCAACACATGTCAAAACGTGTAAATTCTTTCAAACTGACAATTTTTCACTGATCCAATATTTTTACACATTATATGTAGAAGAAAATAAAAACATCTCTATTATTAAATAATATAGACTTGCTTTCCATCATGTAAGAAATTATAACAAAAGCCAAGTTTCAAACATTGTATATATGTCCGTTTCATTTCATTGTTCTTCAACTTCTTTTTTAACATTTAAATTTTCTTTTCGATATCAATTAAACTTGTCTTGGGCTGCTAATCTATTCGTTTTTAGTTGGTAGATAGCGAGTCACGGTGAAATAAGCTATTGTAAATAAATAACTTACGCTTGTTTGAAATCTATTTGTTTCTTGAAAAACGCTCGAAACAATTACACGCCGAAAGGGTAAATTTTTATTAGTATTTTTCAAAAATTTTAGTTCATGCTATTGTTAACGCACATGTTCAACAACAGCAATTAACTCTTTTACTAATTTGGTGATAAAAAGCCTTTTTGTGTGTTTTAATTTTTGGGACAAAGTTTATCAAAATCGGACCTTCTACATTTTTGTCTGACGAGATTTGGACTGGCGACATTTTGTGGACTGGTGATTTTTGGACTGGTGACATTTTTGACCGGCGATATTTTGGACCGGCGACATTTTTGCCCGGCCACATTTTGGACCTGCGACATTTTTGACCTTCGATATTTTGGACCTGCGACATTTTGGACCTTCGATATTTTGGACCAGCGACATTTTTCCCGGCGACATTTTGACCCGCGACATTTTGGGCGTATACCACTAATACTATAAAGCTGCAGAGTTTGTTTGTTTGCTTGAACGCGCTAATATTTTTGTGTTGAGTAGAAAAATTCTTTTTGTGTTAAATAGTCCATTTATCCAGGAAGGCTTTAGGTTGTAGAAGTTATTGTTTTAACTAAAAATAATTATGTAAAAAATAATAAACTTTACTAAAAGAATTAGCTACCTCTCTTCTCGAGAGATGGCGTTAATAAATAGTATTGCTCTCTAAGCTTTTACAACTGTGGAGGCGCCCTCTACATTAAATGGTTGACAATCAAGCAGTTGCTCAAACGGGGAGCTTCTAGTTTGCACTCCAATAATTCCCAATGATTTGCCTTTTAATGTGGATTAATTTCCACTCTTCTCGAGAAATGTCGTTCGTTAAAACTATTTTTTTAGCAACTGTGTTTAGAGCGTTGGTTGACAATTGCTCTAGCCTCGAGAGTCTTGCCTCTTGCCACATGGCTGAGATCATGAAATGGTTTTCGTGTTTTTCTTTGATATTCAGGTACATAATTTGTTTTGTAGGATTTTTGTATTAACTTTTGTCTTCCTTATTTCTGCATTATTAGTATTTGTTCTTCATTTGGAGTTGTTCTTTGTAACTTTATTATTATAGTGTACTTCAGGTACTTAACTAAGCACATAATTTAAAACCATATATATTTATACCAAATGAGAGTAATACTAAAAATATCGTTTATACAGAAGTACTTTGAAATACGTTCTTTTTATATTAAACACACTCCATAACCATTATATCTATAAATATTTTATCCCAAAGGTTCTTTTACTTTTTGCGTTTCCCCACGTGATTGTTTAGTATATATTTATCACTAGGCGCGGATTTCGAAAACGAACAGTACTTATCATAGCTTGATGTACTTAAAATAGCTTTTTAATAGATTGCTGCGCCGTAATAAAGGTTTTTGAAGTCCCAACTTTCCTGTATAATAGAAATGAATTCTTTTTTCATCTTTTTTTGTATTAGTACTAGTATTGTTAATTTTTATTCAGGTGTAGTCCGTGCAACACCGGGCCCGGCAGCTAGTTTAATATAAAACGGCAAACTACGATTTCCATAGTATGCATAACTTTAAATATACTTACTTACCCAACGTTTACACCACACAACGTTACGGCCAGTTCATTAAGTGATTTCATCCAAATCTTTTTAAACGTACAAAACTTCAGTGAAAACCAGACATGTCACACCAACCGCTTAGTGGGGCATTTTGCGAGGCAAAGAATATTTTGTTTATAAAACTATACGTCTGATCGTTAAAACCTCAGTTGTTTCAGGACATTTTGACATTTTAACTGTAGAACAAAACGTTTCTAAATAGCATTAAAACCAGAAGGTGGATTTTCATTTAAAATTCAATGCCTTGAATCTTTTAAAAGAGACGTCCGAAGAGAGATCTAGAAAAGCTTTGAAGCTACAATATATTTGCAGACAATTTGCCATATACCATGCGATAAAAACAAATGGATTACACAGCTTTGCAACCACAAAACTGCATGGGATACTTTAAATGTACTTTAAGAAAAACAAGGGTACTGAGTGTGGTAATGTACCATTTTACCTCTTAATAACTAAATAAATACTATACTAATTTATGATTAAAAAAAAGTTTATTAAAAAAAGTCTTTCTTTTTTGTTTCTTTGATGTTTAAGAGTAACCACAGCTATAAAAATCGAAAAAAAAAAGGAGAGAGCGAGGGCGAGTGTTGGCTGAGAAAAAGTGAAAACAAGGCCTGCTACACACACCTACAGAGCCACATCGAGCGGTTTCAAATACGTTGCACTGGGTTCTTGAACTGTTAAGAATTTTATCAAAATAAGGGTGATAGTGATAAGAAAGATAAGAAATGCGAGGGGATTTTATTATTTTTTCTGTTGAACTCGTTTATTAAAAGTATTTATTTGTGTTTATGTTTTTTTTTCTTTTTAATTTATTCCCCATCCTTATAAGATCCAGGAAAATAAAATATCAGAATAAGCACAAATGCTGCCATGGTGCATTTTTTAATCAAGTGCACACTCCTTTTTAAAATAGAACCCTTCAAATGTGTTAGGTACTGGTCGTGGCTTTTCACGTTGGAAGGTATAGTGGTTGATCGGGAAAAGGTTCTGTTTCCTCCTCTTCACATTAAATTAGGACTGATGAAGCAATTTATCAAGTTTTTGCTAAAAGATGGAGACTTTCAAATATATTTGTTTGAAGTTTCCGAAATTTTCCGAAGCTAAATTGAAAAAAGGAATATTCACAGGACCTGACATGCGCAAACTTTTATCTTACCCATTATTTTTTGAATCAATGAATGAATGAAGAATCTGAAAGAGAAGCCTAAAACTCATTCAAGGATGTGGTACAAAAATTTTTTGGGAAGTAGCAAAGACTCTGGCAAAAAATGGCCGCATTCATAGTTGAGCACTGCAACATGAGTTTAAAATTTGCAGGATTCTTTTCTACATTCACAGGCAGACTGTTTTTCCAAAAATCACGGAGGCTTTAGTGAGGAACAGGATGAGATATTTCATCAAGATGTGAAAGACATAGAGAGAGGCTACCAAGGAAAGTGGAAACCTAAATATGATGTCAGACTAATGTTGGATGCTCAAGCGGAAAACTCAAGCGGGTTCCAGGCAGCAAAAGTGCACCAATAGGAGTACCAATGAAAAGAAAAAATGGTTTTACCATGAAAAAGAGTAAACAATAAACGTGATCCACTTTTTAAAATGTGTTGTAATGAGTAAAAAATTGTACAGCTTTTTCCCAATAAATACATGATTTTCTTTATAACTTTTATTTTTGGATTTTGATAATTAAGTCCTCACGTATTGCAAAAAATAAGCACGTGATAGAAAAAATGAAGCCCATATTCAAATTCAGCACACCAAAAAACATTAAAATCAGTCAAAACATCCCATGCATCTGTTGGCTTTTTTTTTTTTTTTTGAAGACCTGTGTTATTAACTAAAACTGCGCCACGATATCCAAACCTTTGTTATCATTCCATTGGAGTCGGAAAGAACGTGACAGACTTCAACTCCTTGAATCTTAGAACCGTAAACTCAGATTCAGGCTCATTAAACCCCAAACTTTCCGACTTCACAATTCTGGCCAAGCCAACCATTTCAAAATTGTCCGGGAGGGGGGGGGGGGGCAAAGTGCATGTAATGTTCTAAATGCATTTTCGAGGAAACATTCTTTTCCATGCAAAATGCATTAGGGGGCTGGGCCAGGGGGCTGGGCAATTAATTGACCACTCTCTCCTCCCTGATTGCCCAAATGACGGGCCTGACTCCGACTCGTTTATCCTAAAATCAATCTGATCCTAAAGCCCTGTTTTTTATGGCGCTATCTTGAAGGGTGCCAATCCAGTCGAAAGTGACGGCGCATCTGCTCAAATCTTATGGTGAATACTAGGGATGCACCGATTAATCGGCCATAATCGATCCGATATTAATAATCGGCAATATCCGACCAATTAATCGGCCGAAAAAATATATTTTAAAATATTATTCTTCAAAGTATACCTTACCTAAGAAACTATGAGAAATGATTTCATAAGCAGTTATAATAATCCTCATAGTTGATATAAAGTGTTTAATAAATTAATTCTCCTACTTTGAGTAAATATCATAGACAATGTTGCAACATTTTTCATGTGACGATAGTTACCTCCTTAGCAGTGCTTTTGGAAACTTCTAGATTTCACAAAGAATAAAAGAATAGAATTAAGTTGCTACCAATTATTTAAAAAAATTTAATTAAAAGTACCCCTAAATTGGAGTGCTCACCACAGACTACCCCACCCCCCTATTTTTTGAATTTTTATGTCCAATTAAAATAGTTAACAATGTGTTAATGTAATAGGATTGAAAAGAATATGAAAATTGGTTCTAAGAAATTTGATAAAATAGTGAAATCATTTTGTGAAAACTAGGAAATTGGAAAAAAACCTTGTCTCAGAAATAAATTACTTACTATCTCCAAACTCGGAATTCTATAAGAGAGAAAAAACAGTGATGGAAAATCGATAGTATTAAAAACAATCATCCTTATCATTAATCGGCTCTGCCGATTAATCGGCCGATTATTAACAGCCGATTAATCGGTAATCGGCCAATTTGCTTATCGGTGCATCCCTAGTGAATACCACACGCATGGAAGCCTCTAAAAAATTTATACCTTCTTATAACAATCTCCTTTAAAATTTCAAAAGCGCATTATGATCCTCTCCATAACCCTCATGAGCACTCCGGCTGTGCCGTTATCTTAACGTAAGTTCGAGAATATAAAGACATAGGAAACCCTTACAGGATTCGAATGGATTTTACGTATAACACTTTTGACCATTCTCTTCGAAATTGCAGGTTTTTTTTTTTTGTAAATACGAAGTACTAGAATAAATACTTATTTAAAAAGCAGATAAAATGTAATTGCAATATTGCAAGACTGTCTGAATTTTCTTGTGGATCGTTACTCAAATTTGGCTAAGTTTAAAATTTTAATAGACGTCACAGGGACTTTCCATTGGGACTCCCATAATTTCAAAGTTACTAAAACATTATTTTTTTCTCCGTGCATAAAAAAAGTCTCACGGTAAACAAAAGCATATACAAAAGGAATCAATCACTTTAAAATAGCTGTTTCCTGAGTTTGAAACAGTTTTTATAGTTTTTATTGGTCCGTTAATTTACATTAGCCGTCGGCAACCTAAGTTAGCAGACTATCTATTTTCCAAGTTACGTGTTAACACAAGATTGACAGGGGGATGCTTGATGAGACATAGGAATTTTAAATAAATCACAATAGAATTTAACGGACGTATTTCTTACAAGGTTAAATTGAGACCAGACTGATTTCAAACTATGCATTAATTCACACTAAAAATTGTTTAAATAATGTTATGCAAGCTCACCTCAAAACAATTTAGTCCTAAAGCTGTTGATTGTTTTAAAGTTAATAAAATGGTGACTTTAAAAAATTTATAAAGGTTTCAAATTGACGATTTAATTTCATCGTTAAACTCAATTTTGTTCCAGACATTAACATATTTAAACCTTACTCAGATGGAAAGCGAAATTATTGCAGCGATCGATTAAAAATGGGCGCAATCGCTGATCGTTGTCTATCGCTGATCTACGTTGTTTCAATGTAGTTAGTTCTGTATTAACACAGATTTTCCCAAATTGTGTGCTGCGGCACTATAGGATGTCACAGACAAAGACAAGTGTTGCTCTAAGTGCCTACATCAAATTCCAATTATTTAATGGAAGTTGTGAAACATTATCTTATTTTGATTATAGACCTTTTTAACAATTTCTGACTGTTTTACCCATAAAACTGCACCTCTATATCTAAAAGTGGCGTTTCGTACAACTTAAAAACAACATGCCTCCTATTCGGAAGCAGATTTCCAGATTTGGGGGCTCGTCTCATTGTAAATTTATGGTCCACTATCACAGAACTATGTGTTTGGGGCCTTGTGATTCAGGGCCCATAACGATTACGATATTCACGACATTGTAAATCCCACCGATCTTTTTTATACTCACAGCTAAGCACGTGCTGGTCAGGGTTTTGATTAAAAAAAAATCACATATGAAAAAAAGGAAGTTTAAAAAATAGTTTTTTTCCTCTAAAACAGTCATAAAAAAATGCAATTTACTAAATGTAACTAAATAATTCAGATACACTTACCTTTAATCGCAGCAGAGATCAAATCCAAATTGTGAAGACTGATTCTTAGCACACTGGAATTAAGTTTAAAGTATCCATTTTCTATTTCCTGAGTTAAAAAGATTCGAACGTCCTTTTCCTTAACATCGCTGGAACACATTTCTTTACTTCCAAATCCTATTACCACAACAGCATTATTCTGGAGAAATTTATCACCCTTTATTACCCGCTTCACAAGAACTAAACCATTGTAATCCGAAACTTTTAACACATCACTTTTGCGGTAGATAGTTAGAACCACTCCGGTAAAAACTGCGTTGGCTTTTTCTTCGCGTTCTTCAATTGAAAATGGTTCTTTACAAATGTTTCTTCTTCTTTGGTGGGAGGCAGAAACGAATATAAATAAAATAATTAAACTGAAGGATTTCATTTTATTTGTTTGCAATAAGTTCATTATTAAAGCTTAAGAAATGCATGAAGACAGGAAGTTTTGTAGTTGACACATGCTTATTCTAAATTATTTCACTTTCATACGAAGAAGATCATTTACACTTCAAATATACGCACGTACGTACACAACACTTTTTTTTCTTCCTAATGTCAATATGTAACATTTATGTTAGAAACTGCAGATTGTGTAGTCAACAATATGTATTTTTTAAGTAACAGAGAATAATTCTATACCTTACTTCTACGTCTAATTAGAGGTCAATGCAATTATTATTTCAAGCCACTTTCTAATTTTGCATCTAGTATTTCATGTTAGCTGAAATCACAAAAAAGGTAAGATTTTTTTTCCAAAAATGCTAAATGAATAACTAGTTATATTAGCGATGGCAAAAAATGTAACTTTTATTAACACCACTAGATTTTTAACATCGTAAATATCATAGGTTATTTAACTATTTTTTAGTAGTTCACTTTCAAGTTTTTCTAAGCAGAGTTTCATTTATATTGCAATCGCATATAATGTTAGATTTAAAGCCAAAACGTAATACCAAGGAAAAGAATAATAATATAAGATATGGCAAAATAAACAACTTTTAGCAAGACACGAGTAAATTGTTGACATTAATAACACTATGGTTTATTAAAATACTTTTTAACGGTCAAATTTCAAATTTTGCAATGTAGCTTTTCATTTATATTGCAATATCATATAATTTTATCCGAAAATTATCTCCAAATAAACAACTCATATAAGTGATGGTAAAAGTCTCACTCAAACTCTCCAGTAGATGTTGTTATTTCAAATTCTACTTGAATCATCGACTCTTCTCACTCTATTTTGTTAACAAAGATCTTGGATATGCTTCGCAGTTTATAATTCAAAAGCATCTTATAAAGTTTCCTACCACAACGCTCAAAACTTACTGAAAAGGAGAAAATATTTACCATACCCATGCAAATCCGATCATAAATTGAAAGAAACTTTTTCCAAAATCCGAGTTTAATTTACTAGAAAAGAATGGGGACGGATTCAACAAACGCCGAAGCTGTAATAATGCCCGATTTTCATTAAGAAAAGTGCAGTTCCAAAACATTATTGACTATTTCCCATTCAATCCATTCAAGTACCTGCTCCAAGAATGTAAGCAACAAATAAAAGTGTCGACAGTTGCCGAGCGTTCGGAATCGGGACTGTTTCTTCTCACCATTCTTTAGTTTGCCCCTCCTTCCCCCAACGCACACACACACACATTCTAAAGTAACAGAATGGGAACTCTCAGGCGTTGCTATTGGAGCCCGAGAAGTTGCAACTGATACCACAAGCTAGCTGCTTAATGTGCTTCGATGCATTCACAAGTTGGTGTGCTGTCTGGGTTAAGGCCGATGTGTGAGGGGGGTTGACTCAGACGACATTTTGGGTCCAAAAGTGTACGGGTTAAAAACGGAGTATGTGTAAGCACATGGCAGGGGGTAAAAGGCAAGGGGGTGCACTCGTAGCCTCTTGGATTTTTTAAATTTTTTATCAAAAAATATACATTAAGGGTTATTCCATACAAATGTCAACCTCAGCTGAAGAAAAAAAAAGACTCAAGTGAAAAAGTGTCAAAAAAATAAATAAATAAATCAATCAATCAATAAATAAACAAATAAAAATCATACAACATAAGAAGTTTTAAAAAATGAAAAAATATTGTAATTATCTCTGAGATTAGCCATAATAAATAGTTTGTAGTGCATTTACTACTTGTTATTCGCTGGTTACGTTAGTCACACTCCATCTTGAGTAAAAGTGACCCTTATCTCTAAAAAAAATAAGATTTAATAAATGTGTTTTATGTTTTTAAAAGCCAACTTTACACATTTTTCAAATTTTTCATTCAATTTTTAACACTCGCTTAACTTTGAGAAATGTTTGCATCACAACATGAGCATTCATTTTCAGGGTTGCAAAAATGTTACGTTAGTCACGCTGCTATTTTGGTTGAAAAAGTATCTACTGTCAGTAATTCCCAGGTAGCACAAACAACGTTTAAACGTTTTATAAGCGTTTTTAATCGGTTGTCACAACGTTAATAACCATTTTACAACCTTTAAAAAACAAAGTGTGCTACTTGGGATTTTGTTTCGAATTTTTTGCAGAAATGATACATAGATACCATGTGCATTGTAAATCCACCAGCGTAACTGAAAAATATTTTTTATCCTTTAAGTTACAAGTAAAAACAGTTACAAAATCCGCTCTGAATGTTACTATGAAATGACCCTTAATTTGATATTTTAAATATGTTCCTTCACTAATTATTCATTTCAAATAAATTAATTATATACAAAGCACAAACTACGATAGTGTAACTACGAAGTGAATCACCGGAAATATTAAAGTCATAAGAAAATATAAATACTTTTGTTCTTAAAAATAAAAGCAAATCTTACAACGTTAAAAAAAATAATAATAACACACACACACACAAATGCGCAGGAATAAGCAGACACATGTGTTGGAGTCACATGGAATGCATTTTTCAATGCAAAACATGTGAGTTTGTTGATTTAAAAAACCGTAAAATGGGTCTTTAATGTATAATCGGACATTTTACACATTGAAAAAAGCGTTCCTTGTAACGCCAAAACACGTGTATGCGTATTCCTGCGGATTCGTGCGTTTTAAAGGTTGTATTACTTGCTTTTATTAGTCATGTTTTTTTTTTTTTTCATGTGCTTCGGAGGTGGGGTGCACTTTCATATCCTGACTTTTAAAAATAAAATTTAATTAATTAAACAGGAACAAACTACAACATTTTTATAAAACTTTAAATACACGTTGAAAAATATTAATCTCACGTTTATGTATAAGACGGCTGCATGGGGGGTGCTTTCTCATCCCCTGGCTTTTAAAAACAAATTCAAACTATTTTCAGAAAATAAGATTCATTTGAGAACTTTTTTAAGAATGGTTTTATTTTTTAGAATATAGTAAACTCCAACTTCTGCGCCGGCCCAAGGGACCAACAGAAAAAGGCGCATAAGTGAGAGAGACACATAAGTGAACAAGCCCATTTAAAAGTCTAAAATGCAACATAAGCTCTAATGAGAGTATGAATAAGAATGTTTCTATAGAAAATGGTCATATTACTACGGTTTGGCAACTACTGAAACCAAATTGCAATGATAAGGAGAAAACAAAAATTGTAGCATACCTAATTACAAACTGTTCCCTTTAAAAGGATGCATAATAGATAATTGTCCCTCTCCTAATTCTAGTTCATGTGGAAAAAATGCCTTCCGTGAGAGATAAAAGAGAAGGATTAAAGAGGAAAGTGAAGAAACATGCTCATTTTCCTAGAAAATAAATTAAATTGTTTACATTTTTCGAAAAATTCGTCGCATAAGTGAAATATTTATCTTTAGAGCGACGCTTAAACGAATGAAATTATCATTATTTTGCTATGAAATGTGCTGGGACCACTGAAAATCGTCGTATAAGTGAAAAAGACGCATACATGAGGCGGTGTATAAGTGAGAGTTCACTGTAATTATTATTTTTATGCAAGAAAATTTAAATTCATTTTAAGCAAAGGAAAAATTACAAAATTACAAAAATATTGCAACCAATGAACTAAAATTTATAAATTAATTCATTTTCACAAAGGTTCATGAACATCTCCTAATCTGTTTTTTTAAATAAACCAATAAATACATGTTTTAAAAAGTAATTTTACTATAAAAAACAAAGCAAAATGGAAGAAAAAGTAAGGATATGACAACTAAATAAATAAAAATAAATAAAAGTGAAAAAAGAAATAAAACATTTAGTAAATATACTTTTAGTGCACCCACTGCATATAATTCCGCCGGTGCCCATGGGTATTAGTGGGGTGCCACTTATAACGTAAGTTCAAACACTTTAACCCATTAATGCCCGGCGTACCTTTTTAGGGACGGTCTAAAAAAGGTGAGTTCCCAAAATGAACATTTAAACGAAATAATAGTGTTCAATTAGTGCCTTGGTATTGTTTCAATTCGTTATTAACAAATTGCAGCACATAATCATTGTAAAGTGTGTTCTGTAGCAGTTTTAATATGATCTTTATCAAAAATGACATCGTTCACAATCTCAAGAAAAAAAGCTAACTTTTCAAAGTTATTCCCAGCTTCCCAGTATATGTTAATTGCTGATTTTATTTCTTCTTATTAAATGTCTTTTTAAATATTATATCGTAGGCAGAAAAAATTTTAGTAAAAAAAGTATGTACCCTCTGGGGTCTATCGTAACTTTTAAGGAACGATTTTTCTTTCCTTAATAAAAAAAATATTTTTTACATGATATTTTTTTATTATTTTTCCTGTTTATTAAGGAGTTTGTAACCAGTATACAAAATATTTTTCGAAAAAAAAATGTCAGGCATTAATGAGTTAAACAAAGCTGGATACAAAACTCTCTGAGAACCAAAATGTCGATACGTCGACCTACTCTCTAAAGGGGTTCTTGTCTGAGTAGTGGATGGGGTTCCCACGTTCTTTTCAGAGAATCTTGCTGAGTAAAATGCTTCTCGCGCGGGTTTCCGAGAAGAGGAGGAGGAGGAGGAGGGAGGGAAACATTCTTGGATGTGGGGGTTCGAGGGGTGTATTAGTCAAAAACTGTTCTGCGACTCAAAACTTCGGCGTTACGAGAAGATTTAGAATTAGATAGCGTCTCAATGTTGAATTCATTCGGGGAGTAATTAACAGGGGAGCAGGGGTTAGCAACCTTTTCCAAATACATGTGCACTTCTTTTGTTTGTCATAAACTATGAAGTAAAAAAAACTTTATTGTAATTAAAATTGCTATACAAGGTAAAAATTGACTAGAGAATTGATTTTTTTATTACTAAAAGGTAACATAAAAATTAAAAACAAGATATGCTATTTTCTGCTTTGTTCACCCATTTATGCCCAGTAGCCTAAAAACGGGACGCTTGTTAGTTACTGCATACAAAAACCTGTAATGGGTATATCCTTTTACTAAAGCTGTTTTTTACAAGTTAAATAGTCCTTCTTCTTGAGAAAACCAGTTAAGAGTCACTATTTGGACATCAGAGTTTATTTATTGACAGCTATTTTCAGACAATTCAGTCAAGTAACGATCCAGCATGGGTAGCCATTTTCTGCTTTGTTCACCCATTTATGCCCAGTAGCCTAAAAACGGGACGCTTGTTAGTTACTGCATACAAAAACCTGTAATGGGTATATCCTTTTACTAAAGCTGTTTTTTACAAGTTAAATAGTCCTTCTTCTTGAGAAAACCAGTTAAGAGTCACTATTTGGACATCAGAGTTTATTTATTGACAGCTATTTTCAGACAATTCAGTCAAGTAACGATCCAGCATGGGTAGCCGCAGAAGTAAAAGTTTTTTGTGAGCTTTTTTCCATAAAATTAAACTATTTTTAAATGATTTGTTTAAAATTGATCACAGATACCTTCTGTAAGGTTACTTTGCAAAAATCAAGACAAATAAGGTCGTATTTTGCTCACATATCTGCCCAGTGTCCCATAAACAGGACGTTAAATAACTTAATAAATATGGTAACGGCGATCTATTTTACGCCTAAAATGTGTGTAAATCATTCCATGTATGATTTTTTGCAGAAAAAAAATTGAAAAAAAATTGTTAAAAAAACTTGGGCATAAATGGGTTAATCCAAGATGCCCTACATTAAGGAAGAGATAGAATGGTTCAGGCAGCGCCATTGAAACATTTAGATGGGTGTTTCTACGTGTAATGTTTTAAAAATATTTTTTGGGGGAAAGGGGGGCTCTTGCTCTTGTCTGTTTCCTGATATGGGGATGTGAATGAGCATAGTGTTTCAAGAGATGGGCACCCGTGATTGGTCAGATATTAAAGTTTAAATGAATCAGGGGATAATAAGTGGGAACTCTGAGCTTTTTGTTTACAATGTCCATCAATGTTCGGTTAAAAACCGGTAAAAGGTACAAGTGTAAATTATTCTCAACATTAAGCTTGTTTTATACTTGTTCATTGGGTATAATTTAGATTAAAAAAAAACTCTTTATCATTCAACTTTGCTGCCTCGTCTGCTTGTTCTTTGCTTCCTTTTATTGCAAGTATATTTCTAAAAATACTAATTTTTGCTATTCAACTGCATTTCCCCAAAATATTTTTGCGTACCCCAAAGTACACTTACCATCTATCGAGATGCATTTTTCCAGAACATAAAAGGGACATAAAGAAGACATAACGTTCCAAATATCAATGCTCTTTTATCTTGAAATATTTACATTATTCTCAAATTATTTTTCACCCTTTATTTAATACTCCCCCCCCCCAAAAAAAAATAGATTTCTCATAACAGTGAAAGCTCTGAAGTTTTGCAAAGGCAATCACATACTTTAACTTAAAGGATTTTAAAATATCATGGGTCAAATGCTAGTTCTTAGCGATGCTATGCATTTTTTAAATTGAAATTGTTTTCAAATGTTCATTCAATCTTCAATTTACCCTAAGTACCCTTTTGCAACAGCTCATTTAACTATATTCACTTGAGCATCCGCACCACATACCAATTTCGTAAATCACCTCAAATAGGTCTTCTTACCCATCAATCAAAGTTCTATTTGTTCGGCCTTGAAGCGTTGCGAGCCATAAACCAAACCTATTGAACCTTGCTTAAGTCCAACGCAACATGTATTAACTATGGCTTCTGCAAACGTGGGTAACACCACACATCGCTACCACGGGAAGATTAATGATTGACCCTATAGATTCCTCAACAGGACGAGAAGTTCAAGGGTGGTTGCGGGGGTGGGTCGAACTTAGAAGGGCAGGTTTCGTCTTTAATCATTTGGTCTTCCAAAGCACGTGCGACCTGTCATCGTGGAATACAGCGTTTCGAGGGGCAGTTTACGGGTTTGTGGCCAATTCGTTTCAGCAATGAACGTGTATCAAACTTTAAAGAGCTGCTTCCGTTTGTTTATTGAGGAAAAAGGAGGCTTTTTTGGAGTAGACTGCGGTTTACTAAGATGCTTAGGGGAGGGTTTACGTGCTATAAAACACCGCTGCTGGTGTTTTTATGCGTTCTTTAGAGGTAGGGTTGGATATAAAACAATGATTTTTGAAATCCAGACGAACTGAAATAAGAAGTTCATTTTATTAGATTTTGGGTCTCTTTCAAAGAAGTATCTTTTGTTTTAAAGGGTTTTTATTTGTGCTTGTAAATTTTGTTTCTTCAATTTGTATAGTTCTGTTCATTCGACTGAAAATATCTTTCAAATAAAATTATGAAAGAATTAAAAAAGGAAAACGAAACTTAGAGCAGTGGAATTTTGATATTATTTCTTTGTGATATACAACCTTAACATATTTAACATAGACATAAAAGATAAAAGGATAGCTATACAAAAACTTGTAGTTCCTATCTGAACCTTCAAACAGAGCTGTAATTAAGTAAGGGAGGAGCATTCTTTTCTAAAGTATATGGCTTAATTTTAAAATAATTATTCACATTGAATGAAACTTCGTTTTATAAACTATTTAAGCTTTAAATTAATTCAAAAATTGACCCTCTATAAAACGTAACAAAAATTATTCAACCATTGCATATACTCAAAAAAAGGTGTTTCTTCCAAGTGTTTTTCCCAACTACGGCACGGCTTGCGACACTGCATAACTCAACAATGATAGTGATAAATTGAGACAGAAAATTATTTTTTAAATTCCGTTAATCTTTGCACACATGTACACGAATGTATATGAAAACATTTATTCCGCTTTCTTTAAGTAGATGTTTTATCTTTTTTCATTTGATTTTTATGTTATTCTCCTTTTTACAACTACAGCGGCTGCTTTACATTTTTTTTTCTTTTTTTAAGAATGATTCAGAAGAAAATATTTTGCAGCTCTTTTTTACAGTTGTATAAAAAGTTTGTTCACAATGTATATTGTTACAAATATATATATTTAAATCTATCTAATATATTATCTATCCATGTAAAAATCTCTGCATTTATCTATCGAATGCATAAAAATGTTTATCTATTTTTACCTTGACCTGCATTGCTGGGAAAATTTCATGGTCACAGACTGCTAACATTGAACATTTTAGTGTAATTGCTACACAAAAACTTCACGACACAAAAATACGCTTTAAAATAACAGGACAGTTCATTGAATACCTGCGAGGGAAAAGTGCTAAAATTAACATAATATAATCTTTCCTACAATTGACTTTTCACATTCGAGAAACGAAGAGTACAACACCTGCCAATAATGCACCTTTTATACCAAATTCTATATTTTTAGGTCTTAACCATGATTGCTCTTCGCTGATCGTTGTCCAGATCACGTTACTTTGCTGAAGTAGTGCTGCTGCAGATGTATAGGACGTAGGTCGTTCTGGTCTGATAAGGCATCGTAGTAAGTCATCGATAAGGCATGGCCAGCACGGCATCGAACAAAATATAAAATGCTTAATGGCTCGAATCTAGTGGGTCCTGGTTTCAATGCCATCCGATCTAAGATCCATCGTGTT
Source organism: Uloborus plumipes (assembly GCA_038373865.1). Classification (NCBI taxonomy): domain Eukaryota; kingdom Metazoa; phylum Arthropoda; class Arachnida; order Araneae; family Uloboridae; genus Uloborus; species Uloborus plumipes. The sequence goes on along the minus strand of JAXGGA010001483.1, from coordinate 54,491 downwards.
CACTAATAGTGACTGGATCACGTTTATCCGTGGTTACAAAGTCCTTTGAGTTCCAGTTCCAAATCATTACCTTTGGGGGTGCTGGACAAAGGATTACTTGGTTGCTTCTGTCATAAAAAGAAAATAAAAATCTCCAAAGCAATATTTCTCACATTTGATTTCTGATATTGCCTTTGCCTTCTTTAATTTCAGATTTATCTGTTTCATCATTATTTTTTGAATGAAATGATACATTACTACGTTTAAGTCAGTGGTACATTAGCCCATAAGGGCTAGGACCTACTGTGCCGATCTCAGCTTTCCTTACACCGGGCTCTGAGGTGCAAGGCCCATGTTCTGATCACTTGCTTAACCGAACGTGAAACCCCAGGGTTTAATTCACAAGCACATTAGGTACTGATTTTATCTATTCACTTAAGAGATGAAAGGTCATGCCGATAATGAACAGACCAAGAATTGAACCCGGGTTTGTGGCAAGGAAGCGAGAAGAGCTTCAACTGAAGCATTGTGTTTCACACAATAATATTTATTATCTATGTAATTAGTGTGACTTGTTGTTAAATATTTTATTTCATGTTGTAGTCTGTATGTAAAAGTCATGTTTAAAAATCGTCAAACAATAACAAATAACGCACACAAAACATACAGTAAGCTTAAAGTAACATTGAAATCCAACTTCTGAAACGAAACAGCCCTTTTCATTTGTAAAAGATTTTGTCGAAATAAAGCATAAAATTGAGCCAGTTTAAGAGAAGAGAATTTAATAAAAATGAAACGTTTCTGATAAAATGACACATCATATCCATGAAAAGCATTTAAAAGCATCTGTTGCTGACGTCGAAGCAGCTGCGACGCAAAATAGCAATGATATGATCATAAATGAAACAACAGGAAAGTTGCTTTTTTTCCTTCTTCTTTCGGAAAACTGTCAATTGTAAAAATCTTTGAGCTTAATTACGCAGTTATGATCTTGCTGGAAATATAGCTGGAAGCTTTTAAAATAGCATTTCAGTTGACACAAAAACTATAAAATAATGCGATAATATTGTGGTAAGAATTAATATGAAGACAGGGATGTCAAATTTATTTAAATTAATTAAACATAAATTAATTTTAAATATTTTTTTTTTTCTACATACATACTACTACAACATATTTTTTCTTTATTCGACATTAAGTGCCATTAAGTACTAAGTAATAAATGTGGCTTGGAATTTAAAATATCCTTGAAAAACAGAAGTAATTTCAATGACACTTGTCATAAAAATATCCTTACAGTCAAAATATAAAATGTTTAGTGGCATGTATATATGAAGAAGATTTCATGTCCAATGGAGCAGCCATAGACTTTATTCTTAAGTGTCCAAAACGGAAATGACTGCCATTTGTAAAGGAACATTAGTGTAGCTGCATCTACCATTAGCCCTAACACGAAACTACTATAATTGAATCATCAAGAGATAGCGCCACCAGTCAGTTCCACTTTCTTCATTTAGTAGCTAGATTGAAGAGGAGGGAATTGTTTCCTGAGCTCTGTATCCTTAAAAGTCTGTATATCTAACTATATACCTTGGCAGATTTCTCTGAGATGAGTAAGTTTTCCTATACCAGACCATGAACGTAATTTATTAGTTACACTTTTGATTTATAGAAACCTGCATTCTTTTGCAATTCATTGCATTTTTTAAATTATTGTAAATACATGTATCTTGTGAATGTTTTTAGAATGTACTTTAGCTGTTTCGGATATTTTTAATATTATTATCTTTATTTTCGGATATACATTTGATATTGAGCGTGTTGTTATCACTACATACTAATCTATTATGGATAATCCATAAACACTAAAATTTGACCAACTCCTCCGAGTTACGGGCTATGATAAAATACACTTTAATCTTTTACTAATATAATTTGACTTTTATAATACAAACTTCTCCAGGTTTTTAGCACTTCATCATTAATATTTATTTTTATTTAGCAATTTATTTCATTATTTGGTATGTTACATACCATTTGTTTTTATTTTTCAACTCCAGTAACTAGATTACCTTAAAAAATTGTATTTTTGTAATTTGCTTGTATTTTTATTATATATGTTTCGGATAATGAGATCAAACTGCACGGATATTTTGCATAATAATTTAAAATAAAGAATATCTGTTATTAACAGAGATGATTCTTAAGTAGTTCTTAGTTGAAAAGGCTTGTTTCAGATTGCGTAACTGAAAGGCGCAATTATTCCCAACTAGTCAATCAGAAACAAACCGTAGCCCTTTTAAGTACCACTCCTTGTACTTCGCTGAGATTCCGACAAATGGTATCTGCGATCAGAAACAGTTTTCTTAGGGGCCCTAAGGCGTAGGGCGCCTTAAGACCCTAAAGATTATATATATATATATATATATATATATATATATATATATATATATATATATATATATATATATATATATATATATATTATATATATATATATATATATATATATATATATATATATATATATATATATATATATATATATATATATATATATATATAAATTCGCTGCTAAATTAATTTCCGACACAATGGGTTAAAGGACGTGCTTGCAATTACCGTAACAAAATCCATGCTAAAAACGAAAATGCAAAGAACAAGATCTGAAAAAAAAGTCTGATTTAAAATATTTTATGTGCCTGCCACACAGATCACAAACCGCACCAAAAACAGGAGAAACAAGTGTGAGGAGAAAATCTTTGTCCCCTGCGCTATTTGTTCTTCTTAAGGATAACGATTTCAGAGAAGTGACTGGCTTTCGTACGTCTTCACACAATGGGCTGCGCGTCCATTATCATTAGTCAGACGGGACACTCCCTGACCAAAGATAAAGAAAACTTCTCGATCCCTGTAAATCTCTATAATTATTATCGAAAAGGGGAGATTTCTAAAAATAGAGCTTTTTTTCTAAAGATAATATTTTCTTTTTTTTTTACTTTGAATTTATATACATACATGTATATATACGTATGTACAATCTGGTATTTTATTTATTTATTTAAACCCCACTAGTCACCACTGTACTTACCTTGGTGATTGATTAACCGGTTGTGGTTACTGGGAGGAAAACAAAAATCAACGAACGACCAAGCGCCCGATGAGAAACGTACATAAACTGGACATTATTTTATACAGAAAAACGCATACAATGCTTGAAAAAAAATTGATGCGTGCAGAAACGGGGGGGGGGGGCAATAATATTTTTATTATAGGGCGGGAAATTCGAAGTCTTCTATTTGAGTGCTGAATAAAAATATTATATTATGGAACATTCTTTGAGAGTAGCTAGATGATGTAGAATAATAATCATACTTTTTGGATACATGAAAGTTGGAATTATATGTGCAGTGGAAAGAGCTAGTTAACGGAAAATTAAATAAATAATTTTCAGGAATTCCAAGTTGACTGCAAACTCATAATGGTGAGTTTATTATCTTGAATATGTGTAGATATGAAGGATACGGATCGTGTGCGCTAAGAAATTGAACCATCGGATGTTTGCAGCGTGGTTTTAGCTTGACTTTCGTACATTCTGATATTTGACATTTGACACCCTGAGGTCCCCCGCACCTACCGTTTGAACGGTAGATTCTGATAACATGCACTATATATTTATACTATTTATACCTATATGTACCCACTAAAAATTTAAAGGAAGCACCTTTGAATAGATCCGCACACCACCCCCCCTCACCCAAAGGAAAGTATTCGATTTATTTAACTCAAATGCACACACAGCTTTTAAAAGCCAGCAAAAGTTAATTGGAAATTTAAATATATTTCTCCAAAGTTTGTATCAAAAACCCTTTTGTAGACGAGGGAACTTTTAAAAATGTGTTCAGCCATGTAGCCACTTTATTCAAAGCCACCATCACTTAACCGTTGTGCAGCTAAAGCATTTCTAAAACATGATTTCTTTAACAGACCTGCAAAAACTACATGGAAAAAAAAAATATTTCGCATTTTGCCTCGTACAGCTTCAACACCTATTGAGCAATTTTATATAAAGCGTTTTTCGTTTTTTATGTTCTTCACCCTTTAGGAAGTTATTCTCTCTGTTTCTCCTCGGCCATCTCTGCATTTGACAACTTGTTATTCTCTATCTTGAGACCCATTGCTGATTGTTAAATATAACACGAAACAATACAACGCGTCTGATAAACTATACTAAAGCTGCTATAACCTGTAACTACACTATGGTAAAAAAAAAATAAAAACGTTTCTGACTATCTCAACATGTCTGAAAGATTTCAAATCTGAAGATTTCACTTTCGTAGATTAAAGCCAAATCTTATACATTGAATTTTTTTTTTCAATCTAATTTAATTCAATCAAATTAAACTTTTAAACTTCATAGTTGATTACATCGTGCTTCTAAATATTACATTTTGTCATAAATTTCAGGTTCCTTTTTTTTAAAACGTTTTCCTTCTTACTAAATATTATACAAAAGGAACACTTTTGATTGTAACATTATAGATTTACCATAATAAATGCAAGCATTTTTTTTATCTAGGCAGTAAGATATGTGACCACTTATTAATTAAAAAAGTACTTCATTAAAAATGCAGTTCATTGGTTTTTGGAGAATGTTCAGCTGCTATTTCTGCGATGGCTTCCTGCGATCCTTAAGCGGCTGTCCAGACAGGCGAAAAAGAGCGTACATGCAGAACTTACAACTTCTGCCACTTCAGTCATTTGGCACTGATCTCCTAAGGTTCGGTGCGGCTTTTTAAAGGAACAGCTATAGTAATAACATGCGTGTAAAGACTTGATTTCTAGGAGTAAAACTGTTTCAGTCTTGATGAAAAAAAACATCAAAATACATAGTGTTGTTATGTGTTCACAGTTTAAAACATTTATAATGCACATGAAACAATTTAAAGATTGTTTAAGAGTCATAACACATGCAGTCTTCGTAACTACATTTACGTGAAACATTACGTTTACATCTGATTTAGAAGATAGCTTTATATATTCGAGAGACAATCATTTATTTAAAGGATTACATTTTCCTCACTTTCGTTTTAACCAGAGTTGCAAAAAGGAAAGCTGATTCTTCTAAATTTACATTTATAGAAGCGCCGAAGAAAACGTAAAAGTTCAATTAAAATGCAGTTAGATGCAGACCCGTCCTTCCGAATTAGGCGGAGAGGGGGTCAGTTAAAATACAGTTTTGTATTTTAATTGACCCCCCCTCCCCCGAATTGGGGAGGGAACTCCGAATTGGGGGAGGGGGTCAGAGGGGGTCAATTAAAATACAGTTTTGTATTTTAAGTGACCCCCCTCTCCCGAATTGGGGGAGGGAGTCCCCCCACAGTCCCAAAATACAGTCCCCCCTAGGTGGGACTGTATTTTAATTCCTCATATGTTTAAGAAAATTGTATTTTATTTCATTTTTATTGATTTTTTTAGGGTAAAATACATTCAAATAATCATGCAATTAAAAATGAAAGCAACAACGAATGAAAAACCTTGTGCCACGAAAATAGCCCGAGAACAAATAGCCGAAGAAAAAATAAAAGAAAGAAGACGGACAGATATTGAGATCTTAGCATGTGCAGCTCAGCCAAATAATTCATCCCCCCCCCCAATCAATTCAAATTGCTTTCCTATTAAAATTTTGTATTTAACAGAAAATTAACGAATCTCAAAAAATAAATAAAGAAAAAATTAAAAAAAAAAGTATAATAAAATAAAATAATATAATGAATATATGAATGAATTTAAACTTTTCAAAGATTCAGATTATTTTTAAGTGAAGAAAATGAGCACACCAACGTTCTTATAGCGCCAGTACCAGTTGTGAATAAAATTGCAAACTAAAATAGAAAACGAAAGTGCCTGCGAAAAGAATGAAAATGATTTTCGTCAATACTTTGCAATAGACACTCTAAAACAACATTCACAAAAAAAAAAAAAAAAAGAACTCATGAAATTAATTTGCAATCAAGTATCGTGGGATGTGTTTCGATGAATAATGCATGAACAGAAAAATCACTTGAAAGAAATAACGCGGTTTTCACTGAAAAGCAAAGCGAAATCCAGGATTTTATAATAGAAATCAGCGCAAACAAACCCTAGGAGATCAGCGCCACAAGCGGCGACAACGGTAACTTTGCCCTGTACGGGATTTCCTTTGTTCTCCGGCGCATCTGGCTAGCCGCTTAAGGATCGCAGGAAGCCATGTTTCAGCAAAGGGAAAAGAAGGGTGCCATTTTTTAACTTTTGACCTAAGTAAGTACTTGTAAAAACATTGTTTTAACTGACTAATTTTCCAACACTATGCTAATTGATACGTTAATACAGAAATAGAACATTATAAAGATGGTTACCGTATCAGTCAGTCATATGGACCTTATTCAATGAGTTATCGCCCATAAGCCAGTGCTAAGGCAGAACTGAAGCAAATGCACCCACAGCTCGATCATAGCATCCTAAGACTGCAGTATGTTTGGAATGTTTGGAAGGGAAAAAAAGCCGATTCTGTTCTGCCCATAGTTTAAACTTGTAAAAAATAAATAATGTATAAAAATTAATAATTATAATTTAAAAAAATAAATAATGTATAAAAATTAATAGCTATAATTTAAAAAAATAAATAAATAATATTTGAAAAACAAATAATATTTTAAAAAATAAATAATATTTTAAAAAACAAATATTTTAAAAAATAAAAAATATTTAAAAACCAAATATTATTTTAAAAATAAATAATATTTGAAAAAATAAATAAGATTCAAAAAATAAATAAAATAAAGAAGAGGGGTGAAAATAAAGAGCAAAAGAGGGTTGTGAATTTTTTTTTTTTGGGGGGGAGGGGATTTGCGCCATTGAGCTTGGGGGGGATGGGCAACCCTGGTTACAGGGTGCGGCCTAAAAATCCCGGACAAAGATTTATCGTGATAATTTTTTAATGAAAGAAATTTAGTAAAACAACAATTAATAAAGTTAACAAAGACTTCTTACAATTATATACATAGGCGTTTTCGAAGTGGCTTCCTCCAGCGGTAATACACAAATCCAAACGTAACTTAAAATTTTTAGCAATGGGCCGCAGCTCTTCCAGCGCCAATCGGTCCCATTCTCAAAGAAGCGACTGCTTCAGCGACTCCAAGCTTTTGTGGGGCTTAGCACAGGCCCTGGCCTCCAAAATGGACCACACACTGTAATCCATAGGATTCAGATCTGGCGAGTAGGGGGCCATTCCGTAGAGGAGATGTCTGGAAAATGGTTCCGGCACAAGTCCTGAGTCGTTTTTTTCCAGTGAGCCGGCACTGAGTCCTTCTGGAACATCCAATCCTCATAAACAAAGTGCTGCTGGGCCCACAGAGGTAGGACGGCCTGGAGAATGTTGCGGCGATACACTTCTTGGTTGATTTTGACTCCTTAATCCACAAAAACAAGAGAAATCTTGCCGCTATCGCAAATTCCTCCCCTGACCATCCCCGATTGTGGATTTTGGTGGTGTTTGACAATGGCCGATGTGCCAGGAGCTTCAGTGGACCGGATTCTGTCGTTTGGGTGGTTATGCGCCTGTTCGACAGTAAAAAGCTTCTCAACTGGTGAAGAGGATGCGCTTCCACCGCTCACCTGCGGCCCGACGTTTGAGCTGGCGATATGTTAGAAGTCTCGCACGCTTGTTCTCTTTCTTCAGTGAGAAGTTGCAATTTTTAGAGCTTGTACGGCTTTAGTTTGGGTTCTTGTTTAGCTATTCGCCGAACTGATCGGTAGCTGATTCGATCAAACAAGCGATTTTTTTAATGGAGACCCTCGAATTTCGCTGCACTCGCTTCATGAGGAGCCTACGGTTTGAAAATGTGTTCACGGTCCGTTTTCTTCAGCTTCCTGGACGGCGTAAGTCGTGACCAAGCTCTTTGTACTGGTTAATTGCATCAAAAACAGTCCGTCCCGGCATTTTGTGCAAACGAATTGACGTTTATCAGCTCGAATCAGAAACAAAATAGCAACGCATCTTTCTGTCATTCTACAAACAAAACAACAATGATGAGTACAAAATCGACACTGCACTCCTCAACGCAGGAAAACATATAGAATCTTTTTAAAAAAGAATTAGCAGTATACGGTAAAATGTGATGGTGTCAGGACGCGACAAACTTTGTCCGAGTTTTTTTGCCGCACCTTGTACTTGCAGTTACACACAAAATAAAACAGAATCTATAGCATCGGAGCAAATTAATAGTTTTTTTTATTTTTTTGAAAAAAAAAAATGTTTATTAATTCGAAAATTTACTTCGAACCATCCCTAAAGGGAGATTAATTGGTTTGTCCGTACTTTCATTCATTCAAACAACTTGGACCACCTATTAGTACAAATTAATGAGGTTCTACTGTACTTGATAAATGTTTTTAAATTGCACTAGGAGTTTTATATTCTCATACCCTGTATTGGCTTTAAAAGATAATTTTATGCTCTGCAGATAGTCCTGTACACGATGCTGAGTCGTATCTTTTGGCATGGTAAGAAATCAACAGATAGTTTGAATACAAGTCACGCATGCATCTAATGCCTCCTCATTTTCTCTTAGAACAAAAATGCATCAGGAAAAGTAGGTAGGAGATCAGAAAGCTAAAGAACACTATGAAACAAAGCACCGACGCTGCATATTGTTTAAGGAGAAAGAATGCCGAAAGGTACGGAGGTCATTTTGAAAGCAGCCTCAAACTTTTAGTTAGAGTAAAAGGTATGAATTCTTGTAGCAATAAATGAATAAATGAGATACAGAATACTCCCTGATGAATAGGGAAGCATAGTAACAGTGGATAGTCCGCAAAATAGGAAAAAAAAAATATATTAAAAAAAAAAACTACACTTACCCATACTTTTAAACTATAGCGTATTGAACGTAAAAACTAACGTTTCAAAGCTAAAAATGAGCAATAACACACTGATACATTTAAAATAATTTTATAATCCTCATATTTAGACATAATTTACATTTCCACGAAAATAGATTTTTTTTAAATTTTTTTATTTGTTTTTTTAACGCTTCTTCTTAATTTGTGGTTGAAGTTTTTTCAATAGTATCCAGTCACAAATCGATGTATTATCATGTTCCTCTAAAAAAAAAAAAACAAGGAACATATATGTTTATATATGTGTGTGTACCTTATACAAATCCACAGTTTGCGTCAGATCTGGACGAAATTTGGCAGGGAGATACTTAGGCACTCGGGAAAGATCATGGGGTGGTTTTTTAACGGAAAAAAAGCGATCTGTTCGAATGTCGAATAAAGGACTTCAAAATGGCTCTATCTAGCGAAATACTTATTGGATCTTCTCGATCTTGGTCTCATTCGAAAGAATGCAAAAAATACCTTTTAGGAAAGTTTCCTTCCAAAGGTTTCGAAAACTCCTAACCGCTAACTGCACCCAGAAAAAGTATATGGGCATTTTTAAATTTGGAAATACCCATTTTAAATTGGATTTATAAAAATCATCTGCACGAGCGTGAAAGAAATTAAAAAGGGAGAAATAAATTATTAATGAGAAAAAGGTGTTGCCATTTTTTTCTTGAACATAAACAAATAAAATTCTTGCTTTTGCTTTAGGCTTTTCCTGTAACGGTCGGAGTTAAAAAAATTTCGGCGATTGATTAATTTTTCGTTCTGCGTTCTAGCAAACTATTAACTTTAATTTAATCGGAACTTTTAGACACACGCGTCACTTGACATGACATTTTTCCTCAAGATAGATCCCGTGCAGAGCCGGGCCAAGTAGATAGTATTTAATAAGTCCTTCAAAATGAGTGAGAGTTGCTTCGCTGCGGATTCCATATATAATGGGTGCATTTTGGCCATATATCTGTACCTCAGAACCAGACTAACGTAAGTCCACTTTCGTCATTTTTCGGTAGAGGGGAAAAACGATTGTCGAATACATCGTTTTTCCCCTCTACTGAAAAATGACGAAGGTGGACTTACGTTAGTCTGGTTCTGAGGTACAGATATAATGGTGCATGGGTGTCTGCTAATGGCATCAAAGCTGCTAAAAGGATGAACGAATTTTGAAAAATTTCAAAAGAAGACGTTGAGAGTGGTCTTAGCTTAGTCTCATCTTTGTAGGACTTTAATTACCGTAGTTATTAACACATGACCACGGAAAACAGTGAAATGATTTAAAAATTTGGTCTGTTTCCAGTTTCTATTTGTTAACAAATAAAATACTACAAGAGTTAGAGTGTATGAGAAAGGTCTTTAAAAAGGATTTTTATTGTTTTTATCTTGATTCTGAGTTTACGACTGTCAAATTTTAGTAGTTGTAGATTGATATTTCCTTTTCTTATGCTTCACCTGGTATCTATAAAAGAAAAATATAAATCATTCTATTTAAATTTTTTGCATGTTCTGATCGATGATTTTTTCTTAATACGGGGTCAGCAATTAGGATCGCGTGTATTTAATTTTTAATTTAAATATTAGTTGTTTTTAAGAATTGAAAGCATGATTTTCCAAAACATAATTTAGATGCAAAGTTTGTGACATTCTTCTCTTTCTTTTATTTCCTCTCTTTTTTTTTTGCCTCAGTTTAGTACTATTTTTTTTTTAAAAAATACCGCTTGAATATTAAGGAAAAGTGCAAAATTTTAAATTAATAGAAAAAAAATCGTTAATTCTCACTACTAAGACTTTACTCCTTGTAAAATAAAACAACTTTGACATTTATTAACTAATACTTTTACTAGACTCACAATACTAATTTTGGTGCTAGGAAATTAGATTAACTACTAGGAAGAAATATTTGAAGCAATTTGCAGCCTAAGTAAATTACGAGAGATATTCAACATACGTTAGAAAATCGATGTCGTGGTGCAATAAAACTGGCTCTTTCAGTTATGGACAATTTTGCTTTACTTTCAATAACCATTTCAGTTAGTTTAGCACCAATTATTAAAATTACACACGATTATGTAAGACCACTATTCCTGCATTGCGTCTTACATGATGAATCATTGTTTAAACGTCTAATATAAGAAAGTCTAAAGAAAAGAAGATTTTTAATTACATTGATAAAAGTTTTGATGGTCGAAAAATATTTGAAGAATTCATCATTAATAATAGCTATGCAATTGTTCGTGTATAATAACGGAGTGTAAAAACTTCTGCCAAAAATTCTTTCATAATGAAATGATGGACTAAATGCCTATGAAATACTTCACATATTTTGCTGAATTTTGTGTTAACGCTTTTATTGATCACTTTTCGATAAAAATTGAACATAAGTTTTAATAGTACACAGGATCTATGCAATATAAAGAGGAAATTTTTCATTAAATTCAAAAATTAGGGTGAAAGTTTAACGAATAAGGCACAAGCAGCAACTGCCTACAGGTTTGTTTGTTTTTCTTTGCTTGTTTTCTTTCTTTTTTTTAAAGCTATTTACTAATTTAGAAAATGTACGCACATGGACACAAAAGTAGGAACCGAAAATTTTAAATTGCAATTCTTGGTCATAACTAAGCTTAAATATGCAAAATATTCTGCTATCTGTGTTTAATTTATTATTTATTGAAAAGTCAGTGGATATGTAGAAGAATTATAGATCCTATCTGATGAATTGAAAAAAGCGTCCGCCTAGATTGTTAAAAATAATGAAGATAATGCTAAATAACTGGTTGAGATTTACTCAAGCAACAGGCTATGCCGGTTAGCTAATCAGCAATCAATAATCAGCCCGTGACGATTTTGTGGGAGATATTGTGGGAGCTAGCTGCTAAGCCCCACACTAACTAAGCCACCAACTGTATCAAGCGTGCTACGACGCTGCGTAACTGCAATTGTAACTGCGGAGGGTACCATGCGTGGAATGGGAACAGAAGACAAAGGAACAGTGGGAGAGTGTCGAGACTGCGATTAAGACATAAAATGGACTGTTGATGCTGCTTGGCTGCGGTCAGGAACGTACTGTTAATGCAGGTACTGCGGTACCATGAACTGGAACAACTACCTATCTTTAGGACGAGAAGTCCGCATGTATATATTTGTACATAGTCATCAAAAGTAATAAATATGATTCATCTTATATTCAAGTGATTGCATTCCCCACAATATTATCTCATATTCTACTATACTAACGTTTTTCTTTTTCTTTCTTTCTTTTTTTTTTTTTTTTGTATTTCTGTCATTGTTTATTGATGTCAAAATAACTTCCCTTACAGTTTTAATTTATCCAGAAAACACAATCTGCTATGAATGAAAATACAGAATACAGGACTATCAAATTTATGTATGAAATATTAAAAAGATACAAATTAAATGTGTGTTACATTTAAATGATGAAAAGACATTCTTTACCAACCATGAATAGAAAGCTTAATAGTAATATGAATATTACAGTACACTGCCGTGCATTAACAAAAGAATAAACAGATAAATAATAAATAAATAAATTATTGAAAAAAAAAGACAAAAATTTCATGCATTTGTTACATATGGTTATATTAATTTCATTGATATAGATTTGCATGATGAAAGATTTTGCAATTAAAAGATTACCTAGTCACTGAGGCCTTTAGACAGCACATTAGATAATCGTATTTACTTACATACATGTTGTCGCGGCCATTTTGCTCTGCAGGAAATTTGTTAAAGCTTTCTAGAAGCTACATGTCTTAAGTGATTTAAAAATAAAGATAAAAATCAGGAAATTACAGCTGAAACAAATTATAGCACTTTCTATACTGCATGTTTTTCTTTTTTTTTTCCTGTTTAACTAATTTTTTAATCTTGTGCAAAAAATGTTTTTGGAGTTAAAAATGGCATTTAACTTATATTTTTCTTTGCTTTCACCTTTTATTTCATTTAAACACGTATTATAAAAATTGAAAAAAAAAAAAATTAACACGTTGGTTACAGTGCTCAAAACGCTCATTAATCTTTCGGTAACTGACTACGCAAAATGACAGGTTATGCGTTCTTATGACCAGATTCATTCATTTATCACTTTGAAAAACGGACCTTAATTATGATAATGCTCAAAATAGTATCTCATTCGGAATAAGAAAAAAAACTCTCTTTTCTTTTTTTAATCAATACTGGGGAAAAAGTGAACCCGTTTGGCTTATTTCCTTTGGGTTTACGGTGTCAGAGCAAAAATATACATTTTAATACATACCTATAGATTTACATGCATGTAAGCTTTGTTGCCTTTCATTTACGCATATACGCCCTTGTATATAAGAGGGCTGTTCACTAAAGAATAATCCCAAAAATAGTAAAACATACTTATGTGAACTAATCCTCTGACTTAAAGCAGTAAGTAACCGCCCCTAAGCAAGGGCTATAGCAGGAACATGCAATACACCGCCAACTCGGCTATTTCGATCCATGGACTGCAGTTTCGTGCTTATTGTGCACTCATCAACATGGAATCCGAAAGTGTACGGTGTATTGCATGTTCCTGCCTTAGCTCTTGCTTAGGGGCGGTTACTTACTGCTTTATACCCGAGCTCTGCGTTAAAATTTACGAGTTGAACCGTTCCCATGTGCGGTCGCGCGCTGGTATTCTAATTTCACATTAGCGATCAGTTTTTTTTTTTGCTCTCTTTGCTCTATAAGAGGATTTTTGCCTCCAACTCGGCTACTTTCGTATTCCATGCTGATGAGTGCACAATAAGCACGAAACTGAATTCCATGGATCGAAATAGTCGAGTTGGCGGTGTATTGCATGAATCCTTTGATTGCTGATGGCATTTTTTTTGAATGGTCTTAATAACTTGTAATCCACTGGTGATATCATTTTCTCGTTTCTTCAAAGTCACCTTGAAAGCCATTTCTTGGACACATCCTTTCACATCGCCTCTGTAACTTCCGCCTCTGTTGCTGATACAGTTGACGCTCGATATAACGACCGTCTCCGTCCTACAGAAACGGTCTTTATAACGAGTGGTCGCTATAAGAGGTAGAACATAGAGTATATTGGGATACAGTAGGGGTTTTTCTCACCGGTCGTTATATTGGGACGGTCTTTATAACGTGTGGTCGTTATAACGAGCGTCGACTGTAGTGAGAAACGCCGATATTGAAAATTAATGGTAATTTTTAATAGAATTCACATGTTCAAGCGTTATTAAAAGTAGGCTTTGAATTAAGAAACAATTAAAAAAATGGCAAACTTAGAGGGGTAGAAACACAATCACCTTTAAAGTAATATATTTGGAGTTCCTCACATTTCTCTCAACGTTGATATCATTTTATAAACATTCCGAGGCCTTTTTTTAAATTAAATGCAAATCCGCTGTTGTTGCTTCCATAATATTCTTCATGTATGAAATAACATATTTTTTAATCACCTCTTAAGCTGGAGGCACAGACAAGGGTCGAAAGGAGAGTGAAAAGCCTATTCACCATCATGAATCATTTTTTTGATCAGAAACGTCCAAATGAAGAGCTAGAAAATGTGCTATTAAACTTTTTCGGCGATGTTACAAGTGGACTGTAGTTCTTGAATGAAGTCTATGAATGAAGACTAACTTTGCTATGAGCATATATACAAATTTACATCGTAACTACAACAATCATTTCAATGACGCTAACAATATAGCGATTCCATAATAGGGCCTAATACCATAATTCGAAATAATAATGTGCGGGACCTCTACTAAAATACAACCATTTTACACGAAATCTGAACGAAAATCTAAAGTAAAATGACAGCGCTTAGAGTTTTTACGAGTTGAGTGGTTCTGCGCGATCTCGCAGACACGCTCGCAATCATTAGCTCCGGAATTCAAGACTGAACTATGACTATGATAATGGTGACTGGTGGGGTTTAAATAAAAAATAAATGACTATGACGCCGGCCACCTTGTCTAGTGGTCAGAGCAGTCTGCCACAGATGGCGTGGCCCCGGGTTCGTGTCCCGGCTTGGGCATGGATGTGCTTTCTCTCTCCTGTCCTTGTCCTTTCTTTGAGTGAATGTGTTGGTGTGAAAGGTTGCCTACCCTATAAACGGGTCCCTATGGCATGCGTGTACTGTGGAAGTCGGACTTCACACCAAATTACAGTACAGTTGGAAAAGTGAAGCAGCGCACCCCAAATTTCCAGCCGCACACGACAAAAAAAAAAAAAAAAAAGACAATGACATAACAAAAACTGCCACCCAAAGCACTCTATATCATCTAAAATGGCTTCCACTACAATGTGTCTCAAAAACACTACTCCAGTTCTTTTTCTTAAACTTAAAAAGATATGATGTCAGCCGTACGCACTAACTCAGTCAAACTCTGTTTGCCAGGGTATGACACAATAGACAGACGAGAAATAATTTACCCTTGCATACAAAAGTTAATGGCCAGTTAATGCAAGCGTGTGCAAGCTCAAAATGCGACAAAGCATTGAACAGCGTTACGCAATCAAATTTTGCGTGGAATGATTCAGCAAGCTTATGGCAGGGAAAGCTTATTGCAAGCTTAAGTTTTAGATGGCACAAAATGTTTAAAGAAGGCGGGGGGAGCGTGGAGGACGAACCCCGTGCAGCTCACACGTCAACATCAAGAACCGCATAAAACGAGCAACGAGTGCGAAATTTTCTGAACACAGACCTGCGTTTAAGTGTTCGCATGATCGTAGTACAACTAGGAATGGATAAAATAGTTGTGCATAAAATCATCAGTGAGGATCTTGGGATGAGGAAGATTTGCGACAAACTCGTGCTGAAAGATTTAACGGACGTTCAAAAGCAAAACCATGAGGCCGTTGCAAAAGATCTTTTACAGTCTCCCTACAGCCCCGACCTTGACCCCTTCCCCCCAACAGACCTTCTCCTCTTCTCTAAAGTAAAAACCGCCCCCAAAAGGCGCCACCACGGGACCCTAGATGATGGCAAAAGGATGAAGGATGCTTCAGTTGGTGACTTCCAGGGGGCGCACGAAGTGCGGAAATGTCACCTGTAGAAGTGTGAAGATGCTCAAGAAGCATATTTTGAATACTACTGAAGATTTGTAGCGATATCTATAATAAATTATATTTCGTAGACTTATTCTCATTACTTAAAATACACACCATGTATATCGGGCTTTTATGGTGCCGGAACTCACAGAAACACTGTTTTGGTACTACTTTTCGCGAAAAAATAAGTCTGCCTTTTACATAAAATTGGTTACTACTCAATATTTAATTAATTCGTACTTATCCTTTACTACTTTAAAATTCAAGCACTCAAAATTACGAATCTGCGACTTCGACATTTTATTCCATGTGGTGATTGGGCTCTGCAAATTTATTTTTAATTCTAAAAGAGACACTCAATGTGCTTAAAGAGGCATCGTCAAAAGATAAAGAAAAATGTGTTTTATCCGTAAGTTGTAAACATTCTTCCTTTCACTGTGTAGATTAATAAAAAGCTTTGAGTGATTTAGAATTCGCGGCATGTTTTGGTCTAATGTGTTCCCATTAGTGTTCCGATAGGAATCTTAGTAGAAAAGTAAAAAAAAGAGGAAATAAATAAAATTCTGATTAGTTTGAGAAGTTAAAAAAGTTAGTATTCCGAGTGCATGTAGTTGGAGAAAATGCATGTAGAGAAAATTAATCTTGATTTCAAATACTTCTTGAAGATTTCTTCACTGAGCTGTCATGTTCATTTTAAAAAATACAGTAAAAATTTACAGGGAAAACATAGAAATTTGTTGATTTTAAAAAGCATAGACTTGAATGAAATTGATGATTAGAACAGAAATACTAACAAATTTAGGAATTAATGTTGCCAGGAGCAAAAACTATAAATAAATAAGTAAATCTATATATCTAAAGATAACGGGCTTTGTATGCTTGTACATTGCGATGCAAAGGTTTAGACGAATAGCAAATCTCTACTAATAATAAAGCTGAAGGTTTGTCTGTCTTTCTATCTGTCTGTCTGTCTTTCTGTCTGTCTGTCTGTCTGTCTTTCTTTCTGTCTGTCTGTCTGTATGTCTGCCTGCCTGCCTGTCTGTCTGTCTGTCACGCGCGTAGCGCCAAAACCGTTTGGTCGATTTACATGAAACTTGGCACAAAATTAGTTCGTAGCATTGGGTGATGCACTACAAAGCGATTTTTCGAAATTTCTATTTCATTCTTTTTCTATTCTAATTCTTAGCGAAAATTCGATAAAATAGGGAAGAAATACTTAATGCACATTTTCAAGTCTTATGTCATTCGAAAGCTTGAAATTTTTTGCTAACAATGATGTCAGTTTGAAGTTTCTACGAGCATTAGAAGAGCTGTAATAATTGTTCTTAGAATCCCGGAAATTCAAGGGTTACCTTCAGCAAAGCAAGCCAAACGATTCTAAAATGATTGAGCTCAATAATAAAATTTGTTTGAAAATAAAGATGAAATGAAATGTTTTATCAACGGAAATCAACTTTTCATGTTGTTACCATGGTTACGTTTTTATTTCGTTTATTTGTTTCATTCTCTTTCCCTTAATAATTTAAAAAATGTTTTTGTTTTTGTAACAATCCAAACTCCAAGCTTTATTAAAATTAGTCAAATAAAATATAATAAAACCGTGATAAGATGGCCCCTGTCAATCAAATGAGAAATCGAGTCCTGTCGTTAAAATAGGTAGAGAAGGAAGAAACTGACGCGTACCATTTTTGTGAGTTTAGAGACATTTTGGCGATCTGACAAGTTGTATAGAAGAGAGAATAATTCTTTAGCCAAATGAAGTCCAAAAAGAGACAACAGGATAGTAAAGCATTCTAAATTTATCGTCTGCAAAACATATTTTACTTCATTATTAATTTATTTCAATATAAATTGCAGTAAATGGCTTGAATGAACGAATTTAGCGTTTAATTTATTGTTTGCTGGTTGATGTTTGTCGATGTTTATTGTTTTTATTATCATTATGAAGAATAATGCACAAAATTTCTATGACTAATACTTAAAATTTTTAGGATCAGTTGAGTTTAAAAGAAAAAAGTGTTCCAAATATATTTTTACAATGTAATTATTTATTGTTGGTCTGTAATTTGTAGCAGTAACTGCATTAATAAATAATAAAAGACAATATGAAAAGTTAATTTTTTGGCGACTTTTTTACAATTTGGCATTCAATTCTATTTCAGTATCTTTACTTATATCGTATTGCGATATTGCAACGTTCTTTCTAAAGTGTATCATTTCGGAAAATGTATTATTTTGTTTTTGAAGTTAGGAAAGAAAACTTTCTTCTTCTTTTAAACTTTAGTAAGATTTCTGTTGGTTTCTGCGAGCGACAAAATTGTTCTTATTTTCTCTTTTGGCTTATTTTCGTACACCTCCCCTTGGGGTTGCATTCGAATGTCCCCGCCGAGGGGGTATTTTACCCCTTTTATGGGGTAAATCAGTGTTAATTTCAAGCAGACAAAAGTGGTCTGAATTGGCGCGACCACTTGACGACATATCGCCAAGCTAATGGTCGCTAAGTGTTTGACGACAAATTGGCGAGAAATTGGGCGAAATTTTGGAGAGTAATCATTGTAAAACTTTTTTTGCATTGTTTCGTGACAAACTAGGGATGTAAATGTTTGAATTGTTATCTTGCTCACTCCAAGCGCTATTTTAGCACTTAAGGCATCTACTAAGAAATTTACACGTAAAAGGAAGTAGTGTGGGGTCCATACCAAATTTTTGTATCATACTTGGAAGGAATTATAGTTGAATTATAACTAAAATAGAGTATTTTTTCAGCAATATCAATTTTTTACAAATGAACTTTTAATTTTTTACCACGGGCAAAGCCGTGCGGGTACCGTTAGTATGTGAATAAAAAGAAAACTATTCAACGAAATGCTTTAAAATTTCTACTGCAGTTACACAATATGGTCCCAAATACGTGTCTGGAGTTCTTAAAAATATAACTGAAATCAAATTTTGGACATTACAAAAGACATTTTTTTACATTGTTGCAAAAGTTTAGACAAAAGTAAGATTTTATGCAAATATCCCTTGAAATGTGATTGGTGAAGGAAAGGCGGGACTTTATTATTCATTTATAAAGTGCGGAGATTGCTGAATAAATAAGAAAAATCTCAAAAGCTCTGTAGTTCTCGTGTAAAGAAAATGATAAAGGTTGGAATCCGAAATTTGAAAATGAACCTAGTTTATTAATTTTTTATCTTTTAAATCGGCTCTAGTATGGTAGTACATTGTTTTTTACTTTGTGGAGAGCAAATTCAGACATGCGTATCGATCAAAAAGTCCGAGAAAAATTATATTTCTTAAGGATGAAAGATTTGAAAAAACGGCTCCGACTGACGATTCACCCCTTAATCCTACAAAACTTCAACTTGGGTCAAAAACAGCGCGTGAAAGCATAGTCGATGAACAACTAAATCGGAATGCATAAAATAAAAACAAAAAATTGCGCCTGAGTCTTTTCGGACAGAGTGCCCCAAATAAGTCAGATTTTAATGTAAAAAGCAGCATATGTATCATCGTGACTAAAAACTAATTGGTACTTTCTTTGATTAAAATTATTATTATTGGAATGACCTAGATGGTTTCTAATTCTTTTCGCGGAACTTGGGAAATATCCAATGATCATATGCTGTGCTGCTTTTACCATTTTTTATTCATATATTTGCATTTTGTCTAATCTTTTGCATCGCAGTGTATATTTGTTTGTAACCGATGGGTAGCAGCCCCCACATCACCTACAAATCTGAAACTTGGCTCGAACGCCGAATTTTAAATTTCGAATTAGTTATTTTTAAATTAATTAATTAGTCTCAATTTCGGTGTATCGGGCATAATTAAGGGGGGGGGGGACTTTCCCCACCTCATAACATTATACATCATTGAAAAGCGGTTTTGTTCTGAAAAAGAACAGTTCTGGCACGTTTATCTCCGTTAATTAGAACAGGAGGAGGTAACAATTAGAGGGGGAGGAATAAAATTTAGTTAATTTACGCAAAAAATTACGCAAAACTGAAACACTAGGTCCATTTTACAGACAAACTGCTCTTTAATCCCTGAAGTTACGTAGTGGTTTATATATGCGGATAGAGTTAAGTTTAGAAAATTGATAACATTTGAGTGATTAAAATCTCCTGTTGCTTACTCACCCTAATGTCTTTTTGATTTATTTGGCGAATTGTGTGTTTTGAAATTTAACAGGACTTTTAGTGGAATTTAAAAGATTGTGGATCACATTTGATTTCAAGAATATAATAATTTTACTTCTGAGGGTTGAAATGAATATATATTTATTCAGTTGACTTCCTTTACATTTATTGCACGGGCATCGCCGTGCGGGTACTGCTAGTATATAAATAAGAAAAAGCTAATAAAAGACGGACAAAGTTTAAGAATTGATTTTGAATTTGACTCTTACACTAAATACAGTTAAAGTAACTAGAATTTTTGTTTTACGCTCTCTATAGAGTGAAGACATGATTTAAACAAAATGAGATTCAGAAAAATCTAATGTAAATACGTATCTTTCATTTTAGATCTGTTTTTAAATGATATTTAGTATAGAATAGCTGTAGCTCTATAACTGCTTAACACTATAGCAAACGAAGGGGTAATTTCGCAGCGTTGTCTGCAAAAAGCATATTCTTTAGGACGTTTATCTGTCGAAAAATCTTGCACATCTACCAAATTTTTAAGTATCATTCTCAGGCAATTTATTAGGTTTTTGTGAAGCACAAACCTGTGTCAAAAAAGCCCGCAAGCAGAAGTTTTAAGAACTGATTAAAAACATTTCTTCTCAAAGTTGCATTTTCGCGGGATTCATTTTGAAGGGGTAATTGCGAACCATGGGGCCCTTTTCGTCACGCATTTATAACATACCATACCCCAAACGCGTTGACACAAAAAATTTTCCCTGTTGTTATACATTGTGAAAAATGAATGTTTTTACAGTATAATACAGCTAACTTTACAGTCATAAACTGTAAAACTACTAATTTTACAGTAGTAAACTGTAAAATTTCTATTTTACAGTAATAAACTGTAAAACTACTAAGTTTACAGTAATAAACTGTAAAACTACTAATTTTACAGTAGTAAACTGTAAAATTTCTATTTTACAGTAATAAACTGTAAAACTACCAATTTTACAGTAGTAAACTGTAAAATTGCCATTTTGCAGCGATGAACTGTAAAATTGCTAGTTTACAATTTATTACTATGCATTTTACAGCTTTGAACTGGAATCTCTGCTGCCAGTATAAACTAAAATTACTAATTTTACCATAATAGACTGTAAAATAGCTAGTTTTACAGTTTATTACTGCTCTTGTACAGTTTTAAACTGAAACCTCTGTTTCCAGTAAAAAAGTCATTGTAAAAACACTAATTATTTTTTGCTGTGTACCTTTTATTTAAGCATTTTTGTTGAGCATCAACTACTTGACGCATTTTTTTTTCAAGGTAGTTTGTACAACGCCGAACAACGCAGCTAGTATCTATAATGTCAAATTACTTTTTATTGGATGGAAAACTTAGGCAAAACATGCAGTGATGTAAGTACAAAGATTTTCAAATGCCTTTATACCAGGTTAAGCGTATTTTCGTTGTATCAAATAATGCTGAGTATTGAATACCACTTCCTCATGGGAACTTTTGATGAGAAACAGATGTGGAATTTCGAATGATTGATCATGCCAATGGAATAAAAGTAGGAACATATTGTCAGGTCGGTGAATGATCTGTAACTCTTTTTTTTTTCTTTTTGTGGCTTTAAATAATGGTTTAAATGACACGTAAAGTTCAAACAAGCTAAAAATCCATAGTAATAATAATAATAATATGTAATATTTCACACATTGAATAAAGCTGAAAGCCAACATTACAAAAAAGAAATAAATAAATAAAAACATTCGGAGAAAGAGTTGAAAAAACAAAGACAATAATCATTTTCCGTTTTTTTTTTTTTTTTTTTTTATCGAGGATGCATTTTTATACCTGAGAAATAGACTTTTTGAATTTCTTTTCACTTTTTTTTTTCATATCAAATCGTAACTTTTTAAATTATAATGCTTTAGACTACCAGTGGATATCAAGTCTTTTCATAGTTTTTTCCTTATTATCTTTTAAAACTGATCCTGAAACCCAGTTGTGTACGTTCTCATTCCACTAACTTCACAAAACATCTTAAATGAAAAGCATTAAAACAATTTTTGGCTGGGGGTAGTAGCTTTTTGATTGATATGGATATTTGTCCTGTTCCTGTTACATAAGAACTATTAAGGTCTGGAGACAACGCTGGGTGGTTTCAGACTAAATATCTTCGACTGAAAAATTGACATGGAAAGGGATGTAACTAACTCCTCCTTTTGTATTATATGTGTGAAATAAAACTAAGTACTGAATTGAAATCAAAGATTTTGACTTGGTTCTACCATAAAAAACAACTGGCTGAACCACAAAAGTTTATTATACTGCGTATTATAATATTGTGCTTTGAAAATGTGCCACAACTTTGTTCGCCATGTTTTATAAAATTCTGTAAAACTAGCAGTCGATGTATAACTCCCCCAAATAGGTAATATTATTTCGAACTTCAAATGTTAAGGCTTTCAAATAAAATGGGGTGACCCCTAGGTAAAATATTACATTTATAATACTGTAAAAAATAATGTTGTTTTTACAATACAATACAGCTAATTTTACAGTAATTTTACAGTAAAAAACTAAAACTACTAAATTTACTGTAAAAGTGCTAGTTTACTTTAATAAACTGTAAAATTGCTTATTTACCGTTTATTACATTGTATTTTACAGTTTTAAACTGGAATCACTGCTGCCAATATTACACTGTTGTTTTACAGTATAATACCAGCTAATTTTCTGGTAATAAACTGTAACACTGAAAATTTTACAGTAGTCCAGGCTAGAAGGCCATATACCTAAAATTTTTACATATATGACATTTTTTGGCGGTTTCTATATGAATTTGGCCTGCTGATTCCGAATCCGTTGAGTGCCAGACGCTAAACCTTGAGCATTTTTGTCAAAATGGCGAAATCCAATATGGCTGCTGTAAAAGGTATGAAGCAAATTAATGGAATCGTGTGTGCAATAAAACATTTTATACACTTAAAAATGATTGTACTCTTTAGTCAAAATATAATTCTATTGAAAATTTATATTTATGAAAAGTATACGAATAAAAAAATTATCAAAATGGTAAAATTCAAGATATCAGCCTAAAAAGTTGTAAGGTTTGTTTTCAGGTATTAATCATTTTTAAACCGTAATTTACATGAAAATAGAATGATTTAACAAAGATAAATGTTTAAAATGATATGCAGGGAGCATAAAAAATGTGATTTAGCCAAAAAATAACACTGTAAAAATATTTAGAAACATTCCAAACTTAAGTTTCGGGATTTTGCCAGTTTAAATCAATTTCCTGCAAGAAACAAGTTTCTTTTGCGAAAAAGTTTCATATATTGATACAAGTTGCATGAATGCGAACTTCTCACTGGTATGAAAGATATTTTTAGCTACCAGTTGGAAGGTATATCCAATCTGTTTGTTTAGTGTTTTGCCTTCAGCTCGATAATGGATTGTTCAGATTGACTTCACCCAAGTAAGGGTATGTGCAATCTCTCGATATTGTAGTTTTGGATGAATTGCAAAACAAATAAGCGGCTTAGCTATTTGCTTGCAATTTTTGCCTTAGCACTGTAGTGGCGCTGTAGCCTTGTAGTGGTGTTTCTCATACGATTCTCTTCTTACCGGAAAATATGTTTTTTATTTGTCTGATTTGTTTTAAGCCAATTTCTCTCTTCACAGTTTCACTAAAAACAAAGCGAAACACTCCTGGAAAATAATGGGCAGTTATAGGCTCAACTTCTGCCAGTAACATACCTGGAAGAAATCAGGAAAGTTTCCTGCTAAAGTCAAAAACCTAGCTAAAGAATTTATAACACTTCCAAACAAAAGTCAGTCACTTTATGGCAATAAATCGGAAACTTGCAAAAACTTTGAGATAAGTTGATGGTAGCAGTTTGGCACCTTTCTGGCTTACCAGGAAAGCTCCTGAAGCAGTTTAACAAATATGGCTACAATTAAGGCAGAAATTTCAAGCAAATAGCTGAGCCGCTAATTTCTTTGAAATTCATCCAAAACTACAATATCGAGAGAGTGCACATACCCTTACTTGGGTGATGTCAATCTGAACAATCTATAATCCAGTTGAAGACGAAACACTAAATAAACACGTTGGATATACCTTTCAACTGGTAGTTAAAAATACGTTTTACACCGGTGAGAAGTTCGCATTCATACAACTTGTATCAATATGGGAAACTTTTTTGCAAAAGAAACTTGTTTCTTGCAGGAAATAGGTTTAAACCGGCAAAATCCCGAAACTTAAGTTTGGAATGTTTCTAAATATTTTACAGTGTTATTTTTAGGCTAAATCACATTTTTATGCTCCCTGCATATCATTTTAAACATTTATCTTTGTTAAAACATTCTACTGCCATGTAAATTACGGTTTAAAAATGATTAATACCTGAAACCAAACCTTACAAATTTTTAGGCTGATATCTTGAATTGTACCATTTTGATAATTTTTTTATTCGTATACTTTTCATAAATATAAATTTTCAATAGAATTATATTTTGACTAAAGAGTACAATCATTTTTAAGTGTATAAAATGTTTCAGTGCGCGCACGATTGCAATAATTTGCTTCGTACCTTTTACAGCAGCCATATTGGATTTCGCCATTTTGACAAAAATGCTCAAGGTTTAGCGTCTGGCACTCAACGGATTCGGAATCAGCAAGTCAAATTCATATAGAAACCGCCAAAAAATGTCATATATGTAAAAATTTTAGGTTCGATGACATTTCAATGGACACTAGCCTGGACTACAGTAATGAACTGTAAAATTGCTAGTTTTGCAGTAATAAACTGTGAAAATTGCTAGTTTTACAGTAATAAACTGTGAAAATTGCTAGTTTTACAGTTTATTACTGCACTTCTACAGTGTTAAACTGCATGAAACTTCTGCTTTCAGTATTATACTGTAAAAACAACAACTCTTTTTTTGCGGTGCAGTTAAAGTGACGTTTAAAGGTTTTAAAAGGAATTTAAAATTATTATCACAACGTGAACAACCATTTGAAAACTTTCATGACAAGAAGTTTTCTATCTGGGCACGTACCGAATGGTTCCCTTTATAATCATGTATTTTGTCAGATGCATTGTAAACACTAAAAACTGTTTTGTTAACTGCCACAGTTTAATCATAGAATACCTTCCTTTCATTGGGTGTGACACTGAACTCTTTACATTGATACAATTATTCTTAATACACCTGAAGTAGATAGCGGTAGATTAATAGTATGGTTATTATTATTTTAATTACCCCGTTCACACTCACAGAAGATGACCACCCTGCATCGGTAAAATGATCGACTCAGAGAAGGATTATTCAAAAATTAATCATTTAAAGACTCAAAAGAAATTAACAAGAGAAAACATGAATGCATTCAGTTTTGAAAGCCGTTGCACTACAAAAATGAATCATTGTTTTTACAGTATAATACTGGTAGTCTAGGTTCCAATTTAAAACTGTAAAATACACAGTAATAAACTGTAAAACTAAAAATTTTACAGTTTCTCACTATAAAGTTGGAAATTTTAGTTTATTGCCGTAAAATGTAGCTGTATTATACTGTAAAAACAACAGTATATTACTTTAAGTTCCAGTTTAAAACGGTAAAATTAGCAATTTTGCAGTTTATTACTGTAAAATCAGCAATCTTACAGTTTAATACTGTAAAAGTTTAAATTTTACTGTTTATTACTGTGAAATTAGCAGTTTTACAGTTAATTACAATAAAATTAGCTGTATTATACTATAAAAACAACATTAATTTTTTACATTGTACGGTTTACTACAGTCATGGAAAGTTGGTAAGCTAGTAAACGACTGCAGATGGTATAGGAAAAAATATCCGTACAGTATACACTATACAAGGCTCAACAGAAGTAAGAAAGATGAAAATTAATAATGTGTTACCTAATGCCAAATAGTAAAATGAGCTTTAACCCATTAATGCCTAGCGTCCCTTTTTAGGGACGGTCAAAGAAATTGTCTGAATTTCCACAAAATGAACATTTCACCAATTAATGGAGTTCAATTAGTACCTTGGTATTGTTCAATTCGTTATTAACAGGTTGCAGCACATAACCATTGTAAAGTGTGTTCTGTAGCAGTTTAAATATGAACTTTATCAAAAATGACATCGTTCACAATCTCAAGAAAAAAAGCTAAGTTTTCAAAGTTATTCCCAGCTTCCCAGTTAATGTTAATTGCGGATTTTATTTCTTCTTATAAAATTTCTTTATAAGTATTATATCGTAGACAGAAAAAAATTCAGTAGAATAAAGTATGTACCCTCTGGGGTCTATCGTAACTTTTAAGGGACGATTTTTCTTTCCTTAATAACAAAATTAATTTTTACATAATATTTTTTTATTATTTTTCCTGTCCATTAAACACTGTCTGTAACCAGTATACAAAATATCTTTGGAAAAAAAAATGTCAGGCATTAATGGGTCAAAAAATCAGAAATGAGACATATTTTTCGTTATACTTTAAATGAAATAACCGATTTTATGCAAACATTAAAAGTACTGTCAAAAGGGTGGTACCCTTCACACGCTTTCTAACTCCTTAAAAGAAAGCGAAAAGCGTAACTAAATTAAACATAGCTAAGAAAAGGTATTCACAGCAAAAATAATCAGTACTGTCTTATAAAAATAGAGAGTGATAATCGAGTAACGAAATAAAAATAAAACAAATATAAAAACAAGAACATTCTGCTACATACTTGCAAAATTAAATCAATGTAAATGTCAAAACAGAAAATTCCATTTCACTTTCGTAAAAGCTAACATTAACGGACTTTTTAAAAAAAGTACACCTTTTTTTGAATCAGGTTTTTAATGCAATACATTTTTTTAATAAATGTTTAAGATATCTTTTTTGTTAGTTTTATAGATTAGGAACTTTTCGGTAAAAATATTGGTTAGAATAAAATACACTATGCCAATTTCATTTTATTTACAGAATATTATTACATAGAACCAAAATGTAACAACTAATGACTCTTGTGTTCGAAAAAAGATGAATATGCCTGATTTCTCAAACCATCATAGGACAATTCAAAGACATTCTTTAAAAATTTAAAGTAGGTACTAGGTATGCTGCAAACAGAAGCTAAACTGTTTAATTGGTTTAGCAAGAAAACACCAAACTTCAATACCTGCTGATGTAAATCGGGGTCTTTTCATCGTAATGGATTTGACAGCTGCCAAATCCATCAGTGTTAACACAAGGATGGATACTGCGGCGGTGTAGGATGCTTAAATTTTCTGCATGGTTCATTAATCCGAAACCGTTGATTGCTTCTTACACTCATTTACCAGTTCAGTGACTAATTATT
The DNA here is from genome assembly GCA_038373865.1 of Uloborus plumipes. Taxonomy (NCBI): domain Eukaryota; kingdom Metazoa; phylum Arthropoda; class Arachnida; order Araneae; family Uloboridae; genus Uloborus; species Uloborus plumipes. Next base: position 27,046 of record JAXGGA010001483.1, on the reverse strand, counting down.
CACGTTTGAAGACACTGTTGGTAAACTTATGACTCATGAAAGATTATCATATCAAAAAATATTCCATGGAAGTTTTAATAACTGCTAGAATGTGATACAGGTAGGCAAAATCTTTAGTTAAATACAGGATTATATTTTCATCTGATATCTTTAAATGATTTTTCTGGAATCTGCAAACACTTGAAGCTAATGATTTTTAAATATTTAAACGGATAACTAATATGTTTAGTTCTTTTTTTTTTACTTTTTTTTTTAAATTCTAAAAAAAAAAACAAAAATAACATAATTAATGCTGTTTTAAATTAAACTAGAGTAAATAAGTCAAGCTTTTTTTTTTTTTTTGATGTTATCTTTATCTTTACTTTAGAAAATACCCAGTTCTTTCTTTGAATATGAGCGATTCTCTGTAAACTGGTAATTGGCTGTCCGGACTGAGTATTTTAAAAATAATAAAGTGTAATAAAGTAATTATCGCTCTTAATACAAGTAAAGCATTAATACTCTGTGGGCCAATTGTATTTGGAGTGATAACAATTTAATTTTTTTTTCTAGAAATTATCTAAGCGCCAAAAACACAGTCCCCTGGCTGTCCCAATCCCATAGTATAACTGTTAAAGATAGTATTTCAAAAAACCTATTAACACTACATAAATTTGGCAATTAATATCTAAAAATAGAATAATGAAGCTATATTTTTTTATGAAATAAGGTATAATTACATATTTCTAAAACTTAAAATTGTCATGTAAATTCTGTCCGGAGTTTTTTCAAACAATCCCCTGCAACAAATTCAAAGCTGTAATACGAAAAATCTATAACTTTTGCAAATTCTTTTTAGCATGAAGTTTAAAGTAATCTGTGAATTTGCCGAAATTGCCTAGAACGGTGTTGAAACACAACTTCAATTAGCCCTCTTTCAAACCGAAGTAATAGATTCATTTTCTGAGCAATAGTATTATAATTATACCAACATTTCAAAAAACCATGCCCGGACAGATTTCGTGTGAAAAATGACGAGTTTACAGAGAATCGCCCATAATACAAATACCTTCAATACTACAAATTGACCGAAACATTTTCGTGTTTTATTCGACACATGCGAGAAATATAAGAAAGATAGTGATCTGATTAGGTGACTCCAATTTCAAGGAAATCTTCCGAAAATTGGAACTTTTTAGTTTATGGGCATAATAATACCATAAACATAAGTTATTCATTATATTCACCAAGCTCTTAGTTGTAATTTTTTAATCTTTACTTAAAAAGATAATGATCCAAAACGCGATACTACTTTCGTCCGGTTTTTAACCTTCGGCAGTCTGAACTTGAGTCCAGCAGTTGCCGTCACCATTGGGTGCGGGTGCAAATGCGTAGATTCTTCTTTCCTTGCATGGGTGTATAATTATATCTAGCCTAAATTTTGCTTTTATAAGTCTTGTATTTCTATTAAGTAATAAGATATCGTACCCGAAACCGGGACTAAGCCAGAACTACAAGAAATGCACGCTAGTTCGGCCATGTCATCCATATATTTCTATACATTTGGAAGAATTTTCAGAAAAAGACAGACAACTAAAACTCAATTTAATCTTAAGCTATAGAAACAAGATCATCTTACATGTTTTAATATATAATTTATTTTTAAATTAAAAATAATGAAGCGTCAAATATTAGTGTTGTTTGAGCGGTTAACTTCGTTGTTATTACTTTTTTAGAAATGAAAAACTGATGTCGGTGATTATTAGCAGCATCTAAATTTTTACTTTAAGACATAGTTATATTAGTTTAATGCAACATTCCGATGAAACTTTTGATAATGGAAGGTCTCGGTGCTCTAAAGGGATGACTCCAATTTTAAACAATTCTAGAATTACAGAAAAACAGAAGGATTTGACTATTTTGTCTTAGTGTTCAATATCATGTGTACATAAAACCAATGACGGTGACATTTCAATGAATTTTGACGCTACATATTTGTAATTAATTTTTATGAGTTGGAGTCATTCTTTAAGCGAAACATTAATCAATGCATACTTCTCGTAGAAACGTTTTCAAATGTTTATAAGACAATTTCATTTAATTTTACTACAAGGCCGCATATATGAACCACGTTTGCTCTAAATAGTTTTTATTCAATAAAACACCTGATTCAATAATGCGGTACTTCAATAAAACTGGATTTGTTCAGTTTTTTAAAATTTGATTCCTTAAAGTGAATGATTCAATTAACCACTGATTCGATTAACCGTATCCAGTGTAATAATACAGACATGATGTAAATAAAATCAGCTATGGCATGTTTCGAAGAAGAATAAGAAACGGCCTACTTTTTATCTCTCGAGCTTTTATAAGCAACGAAAGGCGCTTCTAAGAGGACCATAAATTATTTTAAGAAAAGAATTAATCTTTTTTTTACATATTCTGGATAATTACATCATTTATTTCAACAAAAAATTAATTAAAAGGTCCACTTTTTTGTCATGTTTATTTTAGCTCATTCTTTGTTACTTTATCTTATGCATTATAATTAGATCTTTAGAAAAAATATGTTACGTCAAGAAGATCATGTAAATTATTGTTATATGTATTTTTCATCGTGAGCACACAGAAATTTTAACTGATTTGTTATTTTTAAAATTTATGAACGAAATAGCTTAAAACAAACGTTTTTTTGTCAGTAAAAAACGACTGTGATGATCTGATGCTTAAAAAAATTCACTACCCTCTTTCCAGAGCAATCATGCATTGCTTATTATCGTCACATGACCGTTTTGATGTTTCTCTGATTTTTCACATTACCATGAAGATAAGAATATGTCCAGCTCGTTGTTTTTACAATGCTGGAGAAACTTAACTGGCAGCATAATGAAGGCCATAAGCATATGCTTATCACAGTAGTGCCAGGTTAGGCCTGCCCAACTATAGCATTTCTTGGAAGCTCAGCATGATACTGACCAGGAACACATATATGTAGAGAGAGGGGTAAGCCGAATGAAAAAGTTTTGTTTTTATTTTTCCAATTTTTTAAGCTTCTAGTTAAAAAAAGCTGCAATCCCGTGTCTTCAAGCTTTCCTAGGAGGGCCAGATAAACTGTGTATACTTAATGTACACTAATCCAAAAAATATCAAACCCAAGCAGACATATATATATATATATATATATATATATATATATATATATATATATATATATATATATATATATATATATATATATATAAATGCATCAATTTCTCGAAGCCAGGAGAACAACGCCCTCTCTCTGCCTCCTTTAAGTAATGGGCCTCATAAGAAGAGGTTGGAAGTTGTTTTACATATATAACTTTTTACTTTCTGAAATGAGAGTGAAAATCATATTTATATTGCTTTAAAATTGGAAGCGCATTTTAGTAAATGTATTGTTTCACAATGACGGTGATAAAAAATGAATATCCAATTGAAGCCTCCTTTTAGCATGAAATTAGTTAAAAGTATTTGTGATTCACGTTCCAAACCACTTGCAACATTAGAGTAAATGTTATCTGATTCCGAAAAATCAGTGCTTTCTATCAACAGATAATACTCATTTGTGCGAGTTTGGTTTCGTTCCCTTATTAGAGGATTTACTAAAAAATGATGTTAAAAATTTGAGTAAACTAAGCTAATTTGAGTTAATTAGCTAGATTCTGAAACATTACATAAGCATCTGATCTCAGGTCACCAAAGTTCAAATGATTCTGATCATAGGAAGTGAGTAAAAAATGAGTTGTAAGATTATACAGTGAACTCTCACTTATACGCCTCCTCAATTATGCGCCTTTTTCACTTACAGGGTGCGGCAAAAAAACTCGGACAAAGTTTGTCACGTCCTGGCACCAACATGTTTTACCGTATACTGCTAATTATTTTTTTTAAAGATTCTACATGTTTTCTAGCGATGAGGAGTGCAGTGTCGATTTTGTATTCATCAATGTTGTTTTGTTTGCAGAATGACAGAAAGATGCGTTGCTATTTTTTTACTGTTTCGAGCTTGTAAACGTCAATTCGTTTGCTCAAAATTCCTCAACAGGGTGTTTCCGATGCAATTAGCCGGTACAAAGTGCTTGGTCATGACTTACACCGTCCAGGAAGCAGAAGAAAACAGACCTTGAACACATTTTCCAACCGTAGGCTCATCAAGAAGCGAGTGCAGCGAAATTTGAGGGTCTCCATTCAAAAAACCGCTCGTAAGATCGAATCAGCAACCGATCAGTTCGGCGAATAGCTAAACAAGAACTCAAACTGAAGCCGTACAAGCTCCTAAAATTGCAACTTCTCACTGAAGAGAAAAAGTGCGTAAGACTTCAAACATGTCGCCAGCTCAAACGTCGGGCCGCAGGTGAGAGATGGAGGCGCATCCTCTTCACAGATGAGAAACTGTTCACTGTCGAACAGGTGCATAACCGCCAAAATGACAGAATCTGGTTCACTGAAGCTCCTGGTACATCGACCATCGTCAAACACAACCAAAATCCACAATCGGGGATGGTCTGGGGAGGAATTTGCGACAACGGCAAAACTCCTCTTGTTTTTGTGGATTAAGGGGTCAAAATCTACCAAGAAGTGTATCGCCGCAGCATTTTTCAGGCTGTCGTACTTCTGTGAGCCCAGCAGCACTTTGGTGATGAGGATTGGATGTTCCAGAAGGACTCAGCGCCGGCTCACAGGACAAAAACGACTCAGGACTTGTGCCGGACCCATTTTTCAGACTTCATCTCCTCTACGGAATGCCCCATACTCGAAGGATCTGAATCCCTTGGATTACAGTGTGTGGTCCATTTTGGAGGCCAGGGCCTGTGCTAAGCCCCACAAAAGCTTGGAATCGCTGAAGCAGTCGCTTCTTTGAAAATGAGCCCGATTGTCGCTGGAAGAGCTGCGGCTCATCGCAGAAAATTTCAAGTTATGTTTGGATCTGTGTATCACCGCTGAAGGAAGCCACTTCGAAACCGGCTGAGTATATTATTGTAATAAGTCTATGTTAACATTATTAATTGTTGTTTTGCTAATTTTCTTTTATTTAATAAATATATCACAATAAATCTTTGTCCGGGTTTTTCTGCCGCACCCTGTATAAGACGATTAATAATGGTTACAGCACATTCCATAGCAAAATAGTGATAGTATCATTCGTTTATGCGTCGCTCTAAAGATAAATATTTCACTTATGCGTCAAATTTTCCGTAAAATGTAAAACAAGATATTTATTTTCTTTAAAAAATAAGCACCTTTCTTCACTTTCCTCTTTAATCTTTCGCCTTTATTGCTCACGGAAGGTCAGAAAGGGACAATTACTAATTATGGATCGCTTTAACCCTGTTACTGTGTTCGGGTCCTTTTCGACCCAAAACAGATTTCATTTGCTTATAAATTTTCGAGTAACGTTGGTATAACGTTTTAACTTCATGAATGTGTTCATTTTCATGTTATATTACACACATATTTTTTTTGTTTTGATTGAAGTATAACCCTACTTGTCAAAAAAAAGTTTACTAATACTGTGTTCGGGTCCTTTTGGACCCATATGATTAAAAAGCATGTATCAGAGAAACAAAATAATTTTATGCTTGTTTATTTTATTCATAATTTATGAAACAATAAATAAAACATTTGTTCATTGTTTTTGTACGTTTTTTAAATATTTTTTAATGGTTATCTTCTGTTTTTCTTTCATTCATTTTTTTTCTTCTTTTTTTTCTTTCTGAATACCATTTCTTCCTTTCTATGAATTGAAATCAGTACCAGTGAAAATGTTTCAAGGTTAACTTTCATAGAACTGCAAACTCTGCAATTATGCCTATCTGAGGGGAATTCCCTTTTACCCCCTCTCTCCGCCGCTTCCCCCGCGCATATGATTCTGTACATAAATCTGTACATCTCATACAAATGTTGTACTGTTCGTATTTCCATTTTTAACACTTCTTTTTAAGCTTAAAAATTTCTAGTAAATTTCTTAAAGTGACAGCTTACATAATTTTGTTAGTTTTCTTTAGTACGAAAACTGGAATTGCTATAATATTTAAATTTTATTTATGTGTTTTCTCGGATTAAATATGTAAAATAAAATACAAAAATTGAGTGATTTATGTTTGGAAGTTTCTAATAAAATCAAATATAACAATTAAACTCGAAAAAATATAAAAAAAAGCGGTGTTAGGGAATAAATTACATATGTTGGGTCCATTTGGACCCGAACACAGTATACGTATGTTCGGGACGAACACAGCAGCAGGGTTAAAGGGAACAGTTTGTAACTAGGTATGCTACAATTCTGTTTTTCTCTTATGTCCCTTGTCCATAGAAACATTCTTATTCATTAGGGTGGAGCGAAAAAAATGAATTTTTGATTTTCGTAAACGGGTACCTTTCATTTACTGTGAATGAGGATAAGTAACAATTCTGTAAAATATTTCACTTTTGCGACGTCATCTTTAGTCTGCGCATTTGGCCTAAAGTTTTGAATTTTCTGATTTTTTTTTGGATTTTTCAAAATTTTTTTAAAAATATTGCAAATGATAAAACTAGTGACGGGTGGTTATTAAATGGAAGAAAAAGGTTTGAAATATACAAAGAATTTTTTAAAACCATTTTAGATTATTATTTCAGTTCGTGCATTGCGCTCAAAGTTCATCAAATTTCCCAAAATTTCTGATATTTTTGACATTTTTTAACTCAGTATTTCCTCTCAATATTCACTTGAAGTGTCTTCAAACTTGTTTTTATTAATTTTGTTATTACTTTGAACCCTGCAACTCTTCGCTAGCTCATGTGGAACTACCCAGGACTCACCACGAGGAGGTGACCGCACTTCTAGTCCTACACGTGAACCCTTCCTTCCAACCAATGCAAGCACGTATTTACATTTCTTAGATACGTCTTTCACAGTTAAATTGTTCCTTTGTGTCGTAAATTGATCAAATATTTCTGTCAGATATCCTCGTTTTTACTAAACTTTTTCTTTTCCTGTGATTACATACCAATTTTGAAGAGCTTGTGACCTATTCGACAGCTCTTTCAACTGATTGAGTCTTGAATGGCAGTTTAAAAAGAGCGCATTCAGAAATCATATTTAAATTCTCAGCTTCCATAATCTTTGTAAATATTGTGTTGTTAAATTACCTGTAAAAGGTAGCTTTGTAATTTCCACATCATGGCAAGAAATCATATCGATGTATACTGACTTTTGATTTATGTATGTAATGTATGAAAATAGATTTTTGTCTATTTTTTGGGATCTGAAGCGTTCTTACTTGTTTGCTTGTTTGTTTTCTAGATTGAGCGTTTATAATACGATTTAAAACAAGTTTCTTTATATGCTCTCTCTTATGAACTAACCAGGTTATTTCCCGGCGTTGACCGGGTGCTTATTAATACAACATAGCTTTAAAAAATATTTGAATGAATTCTATCCACATGGGAATATAAAAACTTATTTCATGCTAAAGAGAAATAGTTGAGCCTTAAATGGATAATTCATTGTTGATCGTAATCTTTGTAGGAAAATACTCCTATTTAAATGTGTTACATTTTATCAATTTGTGTGCTTAAAGTCTTATGTCTATTACTCTATCTATTCAAAATTGTAAGAAAATGGCCATTTTGAGACAAAAGATTTGAATTTTGGGCTTTTTGGATTTTTTTTTAAATTTCAAAACCCCTGCCTATGTGAATTCTAATGCATCAGGGAACCTCTGTGCCAAGTTTGTTGAAAATCCGACGAAAACTGGATTTGTATAAGGAACAAACATACATACATTTGATAACAGCATATTTCTTGGGTGCAAAGTATACATTGTTTTGAATAGATGTGAATACAATGTTCTGTTTTTTCCCGGAGAGATAATCTTTAAAATCTCACACGAATTCATAGCTAAATTTAGTAACGTCTGTACTTCATCCTTAAAGAGCAAGGAAACTTTTACCCGCGAAAGTTATGAACTCTTTTAAAAATTATAGTCTAAAGATTGTTTGCTGTAGTCAACATCTGACTAGGGAAAGCTTTCTTGGACTTCTGTTTCACATTTTTTTGGATATTTTCCCAGTCAAAACTACCTTGCTCATCTCATGAAGTTACTGTTGCTCAGTACTTAAACCATTTTTATTGTCAAAATCAATCTGATCAATGACAAATTCTATAGAGGTTCATATTGAACTGCTTTGAAAGTATAACATGTTTAGCTTCGTCTAACAGGCCCAAAAATTACTTTGGTCCACTGGTAGGTCCATCTAGCTTTTGCAAAAAATGCAGCAAATTAAGTTCATTCAAATGTAATTGGGAAATGTTCCATTACAGAGGTCTACCAAGTTTTTCTTCCAGTTTCCGTATATCACCTTTATTTTCCTGTCTTTGTAGTGCATCCATCAAAACCAATGCAAACAATTTCCTACTCAAAGAAACAATTTATTGTTTCTGACTTGTCTAAGAAATGTAAATGTGTGCTCTCATCGGTTGGAAGCAAGGGGAGCGCGAATGACACCCAAAGTGAGGCCACTTCCTCGTGGTGAGTCCTGGGTAATTTCAATGAGCAAGCATAGAGATGAGTAGTTCAAAGAAACAACAAAATGATTAAGAAAATGTTTTGAAGGCACTTTTAGTAAATATTGAGAGGAAATATTGAATTATAAAATTTCTGCTAATATTAAAAATATCGGAAATTTCTGAAAATTTGATGAACTTTGGGCCTAATGCGTAGACTAAAATTATAATCTGAAATGATTTTAAAAAATTTCTTGTATATTTCAAACCTTTTTCTTCCATTTAAAAACCACCCATCACTAGTTTTATCATTTGCAATATTTTTTAAAAAAATTTGAAAAATCTAAAAAAAATCTAAAATTTCAAAACTTTAGGCCAAATGCGCAGACTAAAGATGAGGTCGCAAAAGTGAAATATTTTACAGAATTGTTACTTATCCTCATTCACAGTAAATGAAAGGTACCCGTTTACGAAAATCAAAAATTGGTTTTTTTGCTCCACCCTACTATGTAAAATGAAGAATGTCTTTTCGATATAGGTAAAGCACTTTGTTTTGACATAAGCCTATTTACTACTGCAAGGACAGTTTTTCGTTACAGCTTCGAATTTCACCAACAGATAAAACATTATTCTTACTCACTACTTACACAAAGTTCTAGTTTTTTTCCTCCTTTTGTTAAAAGATTCTACCTTTTCTTGTACGCCTTGGGTTTTTGTGAACATGAGAAAAGTTTTGTTCACAAGTAACCTTAGCGCCGCAAAAAAAGAGCTTTTTTGTGAAAAATATTTTCAAAACTTTTTAATAATTTTTACCAGGAAAATATTTAAAACAAATACATTTTAGCTAGCTTATTATTTTCACTGAACACTAAACTGATCACTCGGATATTATATACCGCTGTTAAATGACTTTTCATTTCTATAAACAAAAACTTTAATGTACGTTTTTGACATAACAAAGGTTTTAAAGTTTACAAATTAAGACGTAAAAGGAAGTACTGTAGGGACCACACCAGATTTGTTTTTCTTTTAATCCTCCGTAATCTCCCTTTGTAATGTCACCACAGTGAGTACATTTTTTTATATTCGTAATTTTTCATCAAATATTTTACATCATAAATAATTTCTACCCATGCTCCATGCTACCCATTGTTACATACGCGTGTCTAATGGTTACAGCAGATCCCTTAATCATTGCAAATGTAAGCTTTTAAAATAAACTTATACAAAACATGAGTTCATTACTCTTAAGTGAAAAAACATGGATGGAAATTATCTCATGCTCTTTTTTTTAGGATCAGTGTGTTACCTCCAAAGTTTAGAAGAACACATATTACGTACTGTTATTTAAATAAACTTTAAAAAAATGAGAGCTTTTAATCTGTATTTATTTAGATTGCATGTTACGAAGTTTATTTAGTTATTAATCACAATAACTATTATTTTTATTAGTTGTTCACAATAATTTTGAAGCGTTTATTGTCTAGCTTTGGATAATTTCAATTTTGTTTTTATGTATTTATTTATTTGTTTTGCATGTGATGAAAAGTAGGCTTAAAAATAGCTTAAGAGCTACTGAAAAAGTTTCAATAAAGATGGCAATATTTTATAAGAACTAAATTTAATTACACATTATAAGAAGGCTTTCCTAAAGAAACATAAATACTGTTTTGGAGAACCTTCTTATCACTAAAAAAATGACTAAAATGAAATAAATAGGTTATAGAAAACCGTTTCAGAAAAACTTAACGAAACCTAAATTCTAATTTCAGTAAATAGTCAAACTCAAACATAACAAATGGGTTGCATTCAATATCTTTCTTAGTCCACAAAATAATATCAGGTACATTAATACAAAACCAAGATAATCAAAACAGATAGAAAAAATGACATAATATACTTCAAGGGGATTACATTAATAAGGTTGACAAGATGTTAAGTTCTTATTTTACAGACACGAATTTCTTCAAAAAGGGTGACATTTTGTCAAGAAAGAAGGCTTTGAGAAGATAATTTAGGGAAATTAAAGTATCATCTGTGCTGATTATTTTTTTCGCCTTATGTTTACCATTCTTTGTTTGAAAAGAATTATTATTAACTTTAAAGTAATTCCTGCCACGCTAGATTTGCTCAATAGATGTACACTGCTTGACATTGAAAATGCAACACCAAGAAGGAGTGGTCAGAAATTCATGCAAATTTTACCGTAGACGCAGGTCACTGAGTTATGCAAATGATATGAAATGCGCAGCTCTCCGACGCACGTGAGGTAAGAAATAAGAGAATGAAGTTGAAAAGTGGGCTATGTTCATGTTGGTTTTTCTGCCAGACTAATTATCGGAGAAATTTGGTTTTTGTCTCAAAGGATACGTGTGATAGGAGGAAATGCCACGCCGTCCTCAACGAAGACACTTCCAGCATATAGACGACTTTACAAGGGGTATGGTGATCGGACTGAGAAGGGGAGGTTGGTCCATACGTCAAATTGCAGCTGATACCCACATGGATGCAAGCACTGTGCATCGGCTGTGTCGGAGATGGTTGGAAAGAGGAAATGTAGCCACATTGAGGGGTGCAGGTGCAGCCAGAGTGACGTCAGACCGCTTGGATCGACGGATTCACCGACAAGCTGTGGCGGACCCGCAAGTCACTTGTACGTCGATTCTGCAGCACGTGCAAGGTACCCTGGATGTTCCTGTGTCGACCAGAACCATTTCCTGTCGACTGGTTGCACGTGGCCTGCAATCACGGCGCCCGCTAAGAAGACTGCCATTGACCTCACAGCACAGACTCCAACGTTTGGAATGGTGCCGGACCAGAGCGACGTGGATGGCAGAATGGCAAACCGTAGTGTTCTCAGATGAATCCCGCTTCTGTTTGTCCAGCGATAGTCATCGCATACGTGTGTGGCGTCGACGTGGAGAAAGATCGAATCCGGCAGTAACTGTGGAACGCCCCACAGCGCGACAACGTGGCATAATGGTTTGGGGCGCTATTGCATACAATTCCGTATCACCTCTAGTTCGTATTCGGGGCACTATGACGGCCCAACGATATGTAGATAATGTACTGCGGCCGGTGGCAATCCCCTACCTTCAGGGTCTGCCAAATGCAATTTTTCAACAGGATAACGCCCGGCCTCACAGTGCTCGAATCAGCCAACATGCTCTACGAGGTGTACAGATGCTTTCCTGGCCACCATACTCTCCTGACTTGTCACTAATCGAACATGTGTGGGACGTGATTGGACGCCTTTTGCAGAACCTGTCACTGCCTCGTTCAGAGGACGAACTGTGGCAAATGGTTGAAAGGGAATGGAGTGCCATCCCTCAGGACACCATCCGCAGGCTTATTGACTCCATGCCTAGACGTGTTCTTCGTGCATCGCTGTCCGCGGTGGTCCTACTTCTTACTGAGCCGACGCCGTCCTCGCTCTAAATTTTGCTTATTTATTTTGAAATAAATATCACTTATTGTTCCATGCTGTCTCTGTCTTCTTACCAAATTTCATCAATTTCTGACCACTCCTTCTTGGTGTTGCATTTTCAATGTCGAGCAGTGTACGTCATTTGGTGTTGTCTGATATAGAACTGTTATCAAGTAATGCAAACCCAGGTAATGCAAAAGTAAATGTAATTAAAAATTTCAGTTTCAAGGGTATAACTTTGCTAGAAGTCGTCGGTATGCTGCAATATTTGTTAATTTTAATTTGCAAATAATGCGAAGAAACGTAAACGTTTAACTAAAGAAATATTAAAACTGATGTTAACTCTCAAATATGGACTCTCATATCTAATTAAATTTTCGTCGTATTTGGCAGACTGACATTTTGAAACTGTTCCAAGTAAACTTCTCGTCATATTGACAAAACAGACTGAGATTTGTGCTTTAATTTCCAACTCAGCGAGAAAATAAGTCTTAGTGAGACGGGCAACTCTTTTTGGGATTTTTTAAACACATACAGTCGAGCCCGCTTATTGGAATATCGCTTAAAGGAATATCCCGCTTAATGTAATACATTTTCATTGTACCAAACCTTTGAAAAGCATTATTTTCATTCCGGATAATGGAATAGCCCGCTTATTAAAATATGTTTTTGTGGAAAAATGGCTATTCCATTTAGCGAGTTCTACTGTATCCCTGATTCTGGGGCCAGAACAAGGAGTTTTTACGCTCTTTTTTAAATATTTTCATACACGATCCGCTCAAATTCTTGATTTGATCAAGCTTAATATTTGATGCAACAAACTACTAACTTATAAACATATGTTAAATGTGTAATAGCTTCCTAGGAATAAGTGGAGAGGAGGAGCAACATTTTTACGTCCCTACATTTTCTAAGGGACATGTCTGAAGCCTTCCATCCTCAAAATAAAGATTTAACAACGTCACATTATAATATAAATCTAATATTGAAATTATATCGTGACATTTATTACTTTATTAACAAGTTTTTTTTTTTTGTACGTATTGACAAATCCATACACCTAAATTTTCAGTGAACTATTTCTAGAATAATAAACTCTTTTGGCTCTCTTTGCTATATAAGAGGAGCCCCTAACAAGGGCTAAGGCAGAATTAAGAGGATTTTTGCCTCCAACTCGACTACTTTTGTATTCCATGCTAATGAGAGCAGAATAAGCTCAAAACAGCTGTCCATGGATCGAAATGGTTGAGTTGGCGGTGTATTGCATATATCTGCCGTTGTTACTAAATAGCGACCAAAGCAAGAATAAACTCACTAATTTGTAAAATTATATAGACTAGTAGTGTTGCCACTTCTAAAAATAATTGAAGGGGCAAGTGCATAAAGGTGATGTGTGGCATTTGAATTTCGACGATTTATACAAATTCAAACTAGTGTGTGCTCAATTGTTTTAACTCACAAACACAATTGAAAAGGCAAGTGAATAAAGATGATATCGGACATTTTTTTTAATTTCTAGAGAAATCTATCAAAAAAATTATTACCTCATCACCTTCATCCACGGTAAAAAGTCAATTGTCAAATATCACTTTTGTCCACTTGCGCCTTCAATTATACCAGGAGCAATGAAAATAAAAAAATAATAGTTCTTGATTTACTCCCTTAAAAACTGAGCATGAACTCAAAACTGCGAGAATTTAAGTAGTGTTTTTAATAATTTGGTTATACATGGATCACAATTCATAATGCCATAATAAATAAAATGCAATATATTTTTGTATTTCTAAAATAAATACGACCTGTATCCTCAAAAACGCAGCACAAAACTAGCGAAATTTTCATTTTGATACTTTTTACTGCATGTGCGATATAACGCTTCTTTTAAAAACCTAGAAATATTTACTTTTTATCAAACTATTCACAGAATTAAGCGTCTTCATGAAGATATGTTTGAAGAAAAATAACCTTTCTTTCTTATTCTTACTCACTTCGGACATGTCTCATGGGCTTTTATAAGCTACAAAATGTTCTTGTAAGATGACATAACATATGATATAGAAAGAATTATTGTTTAGATATTCGCGCTAATTACTTTATTTATTTCAACAAAAAATTTAATTAAATAGCAAAAAAATTTTTTTTCTTACTGGCTACTATTTTTTTGCATTATTAATTAAGTCGTGTTAGAATTATAATCAGAAATATGTAACGTATTAAAAATTTTACATTATTTTTAATCTTCAATTTTCTTAACTCAATGGAAAAGCAAACATTACTTTTTTTTAACTTAAAGGCAGCGCTAATTATATTTTGCAACAAATAAATTACTAGAAATATGTCCTTTTTTCTCAGATACTTTATCCATTCAAATTGAATACGAGGCAACGGTAAATGTAGCATTTCAAATATTTACTTATCTCACAAAATAAGCGTTTGAAATTACAATAATTTTGGACAGTTTCTTCAAAATAGATGGTCTAAAGCTCTTAACAACTTTTAATGTTTACGAGAACTCATAAATTTAGTTCGAATGCTAGGAGAATTTTTAAAAACCATAAAATGTACTGGTGACCAATTATTTAAACGTAAGATACTTGTAATTAGAATTTCTTTCTTTATTTTTAATACTTAAAGCTTACAATCTTATGATCCAGATAAAAGTGCACTGAAAAAATAAAGTACCGTGTTAATTTTTAGACCCTAGCTGAAAAGCATAAAAAATAGTTTTTTTTTTTTTATTAATTTCTTTGGAATGTCATTTTTGGCACAAAGAAGGGAAATTTCGACATGTGACAAAATTAATTAAACAAAATTGCCTTCATAAATTGGATACAACAATGGCCTTGATGCTTTTGCTACTTTTTATTTTGCCTGTTTACAGGCTTGTTTTATAAGCCAGAAATAGAGCGCCAACGGCCAATTTTCTTGGACATTGTCAGTACTTGTACAGTTGGAGATACTAAAGTTGGTTTACCCTTTCATGGTTTTGATATTGAAAATCACTATAACAAGACTTATAGATCAGGCATCAATGTAATCCCCCTATTTCGTAAGAAACGTAGAGTGGAAGTAAGACAAAAATAGATAGAGCGACACCACGATTTTTCTTGGAAAATGTCAGTACTTAAGCAATTTGAGTTACCAAAGTTGGTTAACCTTTTCATGACTTTGGAGATAAAATCACTCACAAGACCTATACTGCCGTGCTGAGCACAAAAATCGTATGTGCACTTTTTAATAAAATTAAGTTATCGCCACCAGGTGGCTGCTTGTGACGTATTTTACCTAAATACAAAATTATACATTCATTTAAGAACGGGAAATATTTTTAAAAATATTCTGAAAAAGTGTCAAATGAATCAAATACATGGTGGCGCAACTGAATTATACCTCAGTTTGAGCTCGACTGCAGATACCACTTTTGCGCTTAGCACGGCAGTATAAAGTGGTATCTGCAGTCGCATATTTTCAGACATCAACAATATCCACTCAATTCGTAAGAAACGTAGAGTGGAAAAAAATTTTTTCAGCGTATTCTTACTGTCGATAATATGTTTATTATTGTTACTAGTCTTACAAAAATATGCTATTATTGTTACTAGTCTTACAAAAATATGCTATTATTGTTACTAGTCTTATAAAAATATGCTTATTGTTGTTACTAGTCTTACAAAAATATGCTTATTATTGTTACTAGTCTTACAAAAATATGCTTATTATTGTTACTAGTCTTACAAAATGATTCGTAAGAAATGAAGTGGTTATAGTAGTTCTCCATTAGATTTGAAACAGTTTGCATTTTATTCCTATTTAGTTACATTTTTAGCTTCCCGGAATGCTTCTTTTCATATTAGTTTCTTTCTTATTCTGATAAAGTCTTTTCAATCACAAGAAATCTAGAATGGAGGTTAATTTTTTAGGAAAAATATTATTGGTTTAATCATAGAAACTGATCCCTAAGAAAGGAAACGTTTAGGTTCCTATAGCTTTAAAACATTTTCGGTTTATCTCTTTTAAATCACTTTTGTAGCTTTTTGAATTGCTACTTTTTATAAATTAACCCTTTAAGCAGTTTGCCCGTACAGTGTACGTGCTACCCGAAATTGACCTCATCTAGTTTGCCCGTACGGCGTACGGGCATCGATATTTTCTGATATCCCTTTCTGGTTTGCCCGAATTTTTCATAATTGAAATAGACTATTTAGTAGTATTATTTTTCAACAGATGGTGTGGCTTGTTCATGTAAATGAAATCCGGGGTTTTCTATGTAGCGGGAAAGCGGGAACTTTTTGCTCTGCTGTATGACTAGACAGATGAAAAAGACTTCTGAACTGTTTGGAAAATTGTTAACTTCAAAATTCACTGTAAGTGTGAGAGAAATTTTTGCATAATTTGTAAACCATTCTTCACTGCATGCAGAATGTACTTGAAAAAAGCAAACATTTAAGGTTTTTGTGACCAAAATTGAAAAATATAAAATGTTGTAAAAGCATTAAAAACGAAAAAAAAAATTCTTATTATTCTTATTCTGTTAAGTATGATACTTAACTATATGCAATAGAAAATATGCCTTTTTTTTTGAATCATTTCTGGTAAAACAATTGACCGCTTAAAGGGTTAAGTGTTCTTTCTTACTCGAATTAAGTCGTCAATTCACAAGAAATATGTTTGGAAGTAACTTTTTAAGATTATTGTTTTAATCATATAAACTGATTAGTCAGAAATGAAACTTTTAAAGATAATATATATTTAAAACAGTTTCACTTTTATTCTTTTTTAGTTACATTTTTAGCTGTCTGGATTGTTTGTTTTCATAAATTTAGGTTTTTCTCACACTAATTAAGCCATATTAAGCAGTAAGGTTAAGGTGACCCTTAACCCTTAGTTTGGCACATATCAAAAATTTAAAAATTTTGACAACATTTTTCTTTATTTTAGTTTTTTTTTGGGGTAAAATGTATAAATATTATATAGTTAAAAAAATTTCATGAAAAAAAAAAGAAAAAAAATCGGTTTTATAAATTGTGTATCCTGTAGGATATACTACCAAGGCAGCAAATAAGACTACATAAAACGTGGCTCACTCAATCACAATATCAACTAATTTGGCACTATTGTAGATTTTATAAACAATAAAAATAATACGCAAATAATAAAAAATAAAAGAGAACATACCTGTAATCGACGTGACGCCATGTTGTTTTGGTAGAACACACTTTAACACTTATAAACTTAATACTGAACGCGTTGCTTTGTAAATAGCCACAGTAAAGACAGATGTTGAAAAAGAAGGTTCGAATAATGCTATAGGTTAAAAGCCAGCCCCCTAGAGGGCGCCTAATTCAAATTAAAAAATGTAGAAAGTGATGTATCCTGAAGGATACATTGCCAAACTAAGGGTTAAGTCCGAGCTAGGGCAGAACTGCATGCCATATACAGACTTTTCCTTCATTTTACAAGTTGAACCGTACCATTGCTGCGATTTCTCGATGGTGTGCTTAATCTAGTTTGGCAACTAGTTTTCTAGCTGTCCTGCCTTCTATAAGATGATTTCTGTTCTCGGGTCGATTACTGTCAATTCCAGAATGATAAGTCCAGAGAAATGTCAAAACTGTAGTTTCTAGATGACTTAACTGGGCTACCGGTACATTGCATGTGATACAATACTTTTTTATCGTCATATACTGGATTCAAAAAATCTTGAAAATGATAACAAAATTCGGATAACATATGAGCATTTTTTGGGTACGACAAATCACCCACCTAGCGCGTGTCACTCCTCTGTATGCCTGCATATATTCTGACATCTAATGACGAGAGACATTTCCCAAGTAGCACACTTCGTTTTTTAAAGATTGTAAAATGGTTATTAACGTTATAACAACCGCTTAAAAATGTTTATGAAACGTTTAAAGGTTATTTGTGCTACCTGGGTTGAAATCATTAAAAGAAATATTCAAAAAATGATTACAAAACCACAAAACTATCTTACTCTCCTCATTTTTTTCGAATCATATGTTAAAATATGGCAAATTAAAAACAGTTTGGGAAATCAGTGACCCACGTGACCTACCAAGGGGTTCCCTTGATAGAGGATAGGGAGCCACTGATTTAAGTTTTTGGGAGTCATTATCGGGGGAAGGCGATATTTTATAGAGCCTTAAAAAATCTCGAATTTTAGGTTTTCATGGATTAATTACAGTAAGAAGGGGGGTAAATAACCTTAATGACCTCCAGTTAAATCCACACCCAAAAAGAGGAAGATATGTTATCAGTATTAGATATTTTAAATATTTAATTATTGAATGCCCCTCAATTAAAATGATTTTATTTTCATTTAAGCTTAAGCCTACAGGTGGAAGACTTTTTAATTACCATAATCATTGTCAATGACTTCCAAACTCTTTTTATTAACTTTTTTTCTTTTTTGGAAGAAGTTATTCAGCTCAAAATTTAAGTACTTTTAATTATTCAAAAACTATCCTTTGCTTAAAGAAAAAAATGCTAATAAACGTATTACGCTGTTCTATAATATTTGATACATTTTTTCTCCCAAAATATACAATAAAAATATTATTAATTTTTAACTGTAATTAGTTCGATAGAATTAAAATCATAATGAGGGCAGGGCCGAAGAGCTTTCTCTAATTGTACGTAAAATCCCAGTCAATGCTCTTGAAAACATACATTAGTCTCCCTCTAATTTCCTTTCTAAACCATTGTCGTATGTTGTGTTTTGAATGGAATTAAATATGTAATTGCTAAGTACAAGGTAAATTTTTTAGCAATTACTGGATAAATATTTTTTCCAAGAGTAAGAAATAGTTGTTGGAATATCCGAAGTATTTAAGTAATATAGTATAGAAATGATGTTAAGTGTGTGTAGAAAAAAAAATCATAAATGCTGTGAATTTTCTCATCTCCGTCAGGTTCAAGGAAACCTTGAATGAAAAGTTCGGTCTCTAACCAAGTATAACCAAGTAGTTCACGCCCTCATAAAAAATATTAAAAAAATAAAACTTAACAAAGGAAATAAAACGTTCTTTCCTGTTAATGCTATTTATATTTTGAGCACACTTTGACTTCATAAGTCCATGTTGGTCATTTGAAATTATTTAAAGCACTCTAATACAACAGATTTATATTGTGAGTTCTCAAATGGTTTCGAATACATCATAAAATGCCTTAATTTTTTCCAGAAACGAAGCTTCCCTAGATTTGAGTATTTTAAAATCTTTGTTTTGCACTTGTCATCATTTCAAATTCAAATAATTAAAATCAGGCAACTCCTCGTTATTTACTAACGATTTTCTCAGTCTTTTATTATTTTAATGGTTAGTTAATGACTAACATAAGATAATGCAAAATATAAAAAAAAGGAAAAATTTTGCATAGCGCTCTTAGGTACTATTTTTTTTTCACATTCATGAAAAGGCTTTCAGGTTACGTTGAGTGTCCTACGTAATGGGCCATTTGATGTTATTTGCTGTCTTTTGTACTCATTAGGTGGGGCGCTATTTTGTGTTTCAAATTTCTTTTTTTTTCTTTTCTTAATCATTTTGTTAACGTTTTAAGTCATAGAATGTTTAAAATGAGAGGGTAAAAGTAAGGGACCAAATATTTTCTACAACTTATCCTGAGAAAAATAAATTTGCTTTAATAGATCTCCAATTAATATGTTTTAACATCCCGCAACAATGAAAGTAGGAATAGAGTTTTATGTTGAATGCGTACTACATAAAAAGCAGTTACACAAAGCAAATTTCACTTCATACAACCAAATAAAATTTTTAAATTAAATTCATGAATTAAAATACAATTGCTTATGGGCATAACTTTAAATTACAATACTGATATGCAATAAAAGTTTTAAATGCTTCCCTTTTCAAATAAAATACCGCAAGCACTTCTATGTTGCACGAAAATTAATCTTACAAAGATATTTAAAATGCAAAAATTCAAAAAATAAAGTTATAGCAGACAGCATTAATCCAGCAGCCAAAAAGATAAAAACTTCGCTAAACTCTTTAACAGACAATGCAACGGAACGTTCTTTATGGTCCATGTGAATAACTGTATTTCGTATAATATAATCATTGGCTGATTTTTGATAAATACCTCTTTCTCGAACGGCCGAAATAAAAGCGTTCAGTTGTTGCTTGCAAGAAAAGTTTTTTGCTATAGCGACTGCTAACGGAAAGTTGAAGAATGAATCTTCAGAAACCAAAAGGTCATTTTTATCGAAACTCGCCAACAATAAAGTATTGGTAATGATAGCTGTTCTGCCATCAAGTAGTTTTATTTTGGCTTCATCTGCTGTCGAAAGGACATCCCAACCGTTCTGAAGCATTGCTTGCCCAATAAACTTGGCAGACATATCTTCACTCGTAGGCAAAGCGTCCAGTGTATATGTTCTTCCAAACGCAAAACATTTATATGATCCTCTTTCTATAGCTTTATGCAACTCTGAAATATGACGAATACCTTTCTGGCGCTGAGGAATAGCCAAAAGAGTAAGTAGCACAGCTGAATAACTAAATGACAAGATCAAGCTTGTTAATGTAAAACATGCCTGCAATATCCTCTTACTTGTTCGCTTTATTTTGCTTGGTATCTTTCCCATGGGATTTCTTCGGAAAGTATTAAAAACAACCTTGATATCAAATTTACTTCTATTAAAGAATATCCAAATTATCCCGATCAACAAGAAAGCAACGACAACTGTAGAAATCCATAAATTGGTGCTAAAAGGTTGCAAAATGGAAATACTTCTACCCACCAGGTCTGGAGATTCACAAGCAGTTGCGAAAAATTCTTTGTCAAAGTCATAAGGAGAACTGTAGTCGACCACCATTGATCTTAACTTGCTCATTCCAATTCTCGAAATTGCAAGATCGGCCTTGTTCTTGTGGATCATACCCACCATTCCTGTCCACGTTCCGTTTCGGTCCAATCTGCCCCATTCACCATCTACACTTAACATGAGCTTGTAGCGTGGGGCAAACTTTTGAACTAATGCTTCAAAAAATCGTGCTTCGTAGCCACCGGTAATTTGCACTTCTTTGGCAGTTCTGTTGATTTCAAATATGTTATTTAATGGGTTAATAGCTATCCTGATGGGGATCTTGCACTCCATGACGTTTTCTGTAAGAAAAACCATTCAAATTTGTACACAACAGGAACAAAATTAAAAAATATACTTTGAATTGTCTCGACTACATGTTTAAACTGTTTTACGCGAAAAAATAAATATTTATTCAATTCATTTATGTATCATGTCATGTATCACTACTATCTTCTCGAAAGAAGCATTTTATTCTATAATTTAAGAACAAAATTATCCTGACGAATGCACAATCGTAACAAAAAGAATCCAGAAGGTATACATAAAAACATTTTAAATTTTTCTAGATAGCGTGGGAAACATAAAAAATGAAGTAAAAACTAATAAGTTTTGCTAATTACAAAGCAGAATACAGAGAATATTTTGAAAAGCATATTAAAAGTCTTGCATAATAAAAATAAATATTCGTGCCCGGTTATTGAAGCATCGGTTAAATGAAGGTCCCACTTAAACTAATGAACTTAATGTATCTAACCGTTGCAGTTTTTCATTTTAATCTAGGATAATAGAATGGCCCCCTAGCTTAAATTTTGTGTCATGTTGGCAATTTTGCCAAAGGGCTTGACTACAAGCACTTTATTTGATATTTACAAATAGAATAAGTGAACAAATAAAAACCTAAATCATTTAGCTTTCTCCGATAGTAAGCCAACATTAAACCTGGTATGAATCACAGGAAAGACTAACCGCCTTATTCACCGTTAACCAAGCGTGGTTAAACCGGCCCTTAACCCGGAGTTACCGCTTACTTCGTATTCACCGTCAACTTTAACTACGCGCTGACAGGTTTCCGAAACCACGCTTGGTCGGGAAACTTAACCAAGCTCTGGGAGCAAGGTTAAATGCGTGGTTTGTTCTCTGAGCATGCGCAATACATGTAAACATTAATAACATAAGTAAAAGCAATGGCGGAAACAGAAGCTCTACAATTGCGGCGATTTCCACGTTTTCACCAAAGATTCCGAGAAACTCTTATTATATTCTTTTTTTTTTTTTTTTTAATGACAAATATTTCGTTACTAATGGGCTGTGAGCTGTGTTAATTAATTTTCAGTAGCAAGAGAGCACTACTTTCAACGCAGACCTTAGTTAACTCCAAATGTAAACACATGACGTAGTAAATCATATGACATTCTTTAACCAATAGGATGCTTGGTTTGCTTGCTCAGTTGAGTTACCTCGAAGTATGGTTAACTCCGGCGTTAATTTTGTCGGTGAATACCGAATTTTTAACCGCGTGGTAACAATCTCAACCCCGAGTTATTGAACCTCGGGGCTTCGGCCTAGGGGCTTGGTTAACGGTGAATTAGGCGGTAAGAGTTATATCTGAAATTCCTTGAAGCCGTTACAAGTCCAGCTTAACAAATCTTAAAAATTCGGAACTATTTCCATCATACGCAAAAAGAAAAAAAAATTTTGATTAGTACCAATTTCTTAAAATGTAGGAGTAAAATTTTCAAAGCCCAAAACAAAAAAATACTTATTCGGTTTTTAATTAACATCTCTGTAGTTTAAGTCCTACAAAGACAGAATTAACGGAATTTTTGCAATTTTCAATTTTCTTCATACAACCTAGTCTTGATAACTCGAAGCTTTATAACACACATATTCTTTTTCTCGAAGTTTTCAACGAGTCCCCAGCTCTTGAGAAGGCTATACAATTTCCCTGTAACTCAAGCTACCAATCTCTCGAAGCTTTTAGCGAGTCTTTGGCTATATCTCGCACAGTACTCGTGGGCGGTAGGTTGAGTACCAATCGCAATGAACAATTTCAATCGTGTCAGCAGTCATACAATAAAAGCGGGCTACACGGCTCAGTTTCGGGGCTCAGTTGGGCAGCAAGCCGAAGATTCAAGGAACATTCTCGACCAAAGCACTTTGTTTGCAAAGAAAAATCCAAAATGTAAGGACTTAATTGTTACATAGACATTCATACACCTACACGATTGTACAACTTAAAAACCTCTTTATTTTTGCGTCTGGAGTTGCAAATGGCCCAAAATAACGGACACTTGAAAATTTTAGGTCAAGAGTAAGAATGACAAGAAGTTCTGTCAAGAACTAAAGGAGCCTACTTTCCAGTACATCGACATCGGCATTCTCGCATCTGATCATTATTCTCTTGATTATCTGAGACTGCAAATTATGTCAAACATACCTTTTTAGCACTTAGAGCTGATTTCGAAAAGCAAAATATACCCTTCTCATCAGATGAAATAGACACGTAAAAAGTAATTAACGAATAAATAAAGTTTTGACGCACCTTTTAAAGAGTGTAACTGGTACAGTTCCTCCGTAGAAAAAATCCTCCACCATTTTCAAAAAAAAAAAAAATAATAATAATAAAATAAATAAATAAATAAATAAAAGTACAAAGAGTATCAAAACACTTTTTATCAAAGAAAGAAAAAAAAAACTCGTCCGTTAATAAAATGTCTTGAATTTAACTTTTAATCCGTTGCCAGTTGTTAAATATAAATAAAGAATAAAATGTTCTCGTGAATGAAAAATTTTTGTTACAAAAAAAAAAATCGTCTGCAAAAAAAAATAAATAAAAAAAATAATAAATAAAATAAAACAAATGAATAATAAAACAAAAAATGGTCGGCACAGTCAGTCATTTTTTTTCTGAGCCTGCATTTCCGCCATGTTTGCGGAGTCGGAATCTGAGTCCTCACAGAAGATTACTCAGAAAAGTACTTTACAAACATTATTTATCAAAACCATTTTCTTACAAAGTTAGTTTGAATTAAATCCGACTTTAAGTTCAGGATCAACATTCAACTTAAATTCCCCGTAGACGCTAATGCTAATTTTTTTTCTGAACGGTTCAATATTGAACGAAAAATATTTCAAATCAAAAAGCTAAATATGGGAATGTATGGGAAAGCCTCTCCGAGATCTTTCAAACAAAAAAAAGTTTATTCCATTCGGACGGTTCACTCAAAAGTTATTAGGTGGGGAAAGGTTGCTTTAGCGGTTCAATGTTGAACGAAAAATTGTTCAAATCGGAAATGTAAATACGAGAATGAAGTATCCTTGATAAGATATTTCGAACAAAAAAAAATTGTTCAAATCGGATTGTTCACTCAAAAGTTAGCACCGCGGGGCAGGTTATTTGAGCGGTTCAAAGTTGAACCAAAAATTGTTCAAATCGAAAAATCAAATATGGGAATGAGCTGTACTCGCCGAGATCTTTCGAACAAAAAAAAAAAAAAAATTCCATTCGGACGGTTCACTCAAAAGTTATTAGGTGGGGAAAGGTTGCTTGAACGGTTCAATGTTGAACCAAAAATGTTCAAATTGAAAATTTAAATACGGTAATAAAGTATCCTTGCCGAGATGCTTCGAACAAAAAAAAGTTTGTTTAAATCGGACTGTTCATTCAAAAATTATTAGGGGTGACAGCTTGTTTGAACGGTTCAATGTTGAACGAAACCTTGTTCAAATCGAAAATGTAGATACGGGAATGAAGTATCCTTGAAAAGATCTTTCGAACAAAAAAAAGTTTGTTCAAATCGGACTGTTCATTCAAAAGTTAGCATCGCGGGACAGGTTGTTTGAACGGTTCAAAGTTGAACCAAAAATTGTTCCAATCGAAAAATTAAATATGGGAATGAGCTGTACTCGCAGAGATTTTTCCAACAAGAAAAAATTTGTCCAAATCGGAATGTTCATTCAAAAGTTATTAGGGGGGGGGGGCAGACAGACCGAGAGACCGACCGACACACACACACATTTCCCATCTCAATACCCTACTTTCAAATTTTTAATTTTTCAATATTCATTTTACCTTTTTATTTTTTTAACTTGGCAATATTTTTTGGACTTGGCGATATTTTTGAGATGCATTAAGCTACTTATACTTTTTTCGTCTTTCTTTTATTTTTTACGGGAAAGTAGGCTAAAAAGGATTGCAGAGTTAGGAAGTCTACTTTGAATAATACTTCAGCCAAAAAACTGCAACCTCAGCAGAAAATTTGAGCTGTTGTATAATTGACCTGTAGTATGAGTCTTACTAATACTCGTTTTCAAAAATAGTTGAACATTTTTTTTTTTTTTTTCATTTCGATCCAAAAATAAATTACACTGCTCGACATTGAAAATGCAACACCAAGAAGGAGTGGTCAGAAATTGATGAAATTTGGTAAGAAGACAGAGACAGCATGGAACAAAGAGTGATATTTATTTCAAAATAAATAAGCAAAATTTAGTGCGAGAACGGCGTCGGCTCAGTAAGAAGTAGGACCACCGCGGACAGCGATGCACGAAGAAACACGTCTAGGCATGGAGTCAATAAGCCTGCGGATGGTGTCTTGAGGGATGGCACTCCATTCCCTTTCAACCATTTGCCACAGTTCGTCCTCTGAACGAGGCAGTGACAGGTTTTGCAAACGGCGTCCAATCACGTCCCACACATGTTCGATTGGTGACAAGTCAGGAGAGTATGATGGCCTGGAAAGCATCTGTACACCTCGTAGAGCATGTTGGCTGATTCGAGCACTGTGAGGCCGGGCGTTATCCTGTTGAAAAATTGCATTTGGCAGACCCTGAAGGTAGGGGATTGCCACCGGCCGCAGTACATTATCTACATATCGTTGGGCCGTCATAGTGCCCCGAATACGAACTAGAGGTGATACGGAATTGTATGCAATAGCGCCCCAAACCATTATGCCACGTTGTCGCGCTGTGGGGCATTCCACAGTTACTGCCGGATTCGATCTTTCTCCACGTCGACGCCACACACGTATGCGATGACTATCGCTGGACAAACAGAAGCGGGATTCATCTGAGAACACTACGGTTTTCCATTCTGCCATCCACGTCGCTCTGGTCCGGCACCATTCCAAACGTTGGAGTCTGTGCTGTGAGGTCAATGGCAGTCTTCTTAGCGGGAGCCGTGATTGCAGGCCACGTGCAACCAGTCGATGGGAAATGGTTCTGGTCGACACAGGAACATCCAGGGTACCTTGCACGTGCTGCAGAATCAACGTACAAGTGACTTGCGGGTCCGCCACAGCTTGTCGGTGAATCCGTCGATCCAAGCGGTCTGACGTCACTCTGGCTGCACCTGCACCCCTCAATGTGGCTACATTTCCTCTTTCCAACCATCTCCGACACAGCCGATGGACAGTGCTTGCATCCATGTGGGTATCAGCTGCAATTTGACGGAAGGACCAACCTCCCCTTCTCAGTCCGATCACCATACCCCTTGTAAAGTCGTCTATATGCTGGAAGTGTCTTCGTTGAGGACGGCGTGGCATTTCCTCCTATCACACGTATCCTTTGAGACAAAAACCAAATTTCTCCGATAATTAGTCTGGCAGAAAAGCCAACATGAACATAGCCCACTTTTCAACTTCATTCTCTTATATCTTACTTCACGTGCGTCGGAGAACTGCGCATTTCATATCATTTGCATAACTCAGTGACGTGCGTCTACGGTAAAATTTGCATGAATTTCTGAGAAGGAGTTTCTTGGTGTTGCATTTTCAACGTCGAGCAGTGTAAATCAGATTCGCAATTATATTTGAAAGCATTTGTAGACATGTGAATATGAAAAGAATGCATTTGTCTAAAAAGAGTAAATTTTAATTCTGTTTCTAAGTAGTGTGTCCCACTTGTCTTTCGAAGCAAAGTCAAGAAATAATATAACACAAGTTGAATTTAATCAGAATAACATAGCAATTTAACTACCGATGTTCAATGTAAAGGCAATAAAATACTTTTTTAAATCATGACCACTGCTCCAGATTTTTAAAATGCTGTGCTATATGTTACTTGTGGTGTGCAAACAATAAAAAAAATGGTCTTACCAATAAAAGTCAAATTTGAAATAGTATCCGTTGTTTTCTTTTCACTTTCAGAAAATAAATAAAATCAGCAAATGACTAGCATACCTTTCATTCTATCTACAGTAAAATTAACAAAATTTCAAGCTTTGCTAGTACTTCTCTTACAAGCAAAAAGGAACCTGTGAAAATCATTTATAAACACAAATGAT